>SCLH01002044.1:109963-178175 GCA_004367855.1 Oikopleura vanhoeffeni | reverse complement strand
CTTTCATTATCAAAATTGTCGATTTCTAGCACTTTTTTTCTAAATTGCATATACTTTGCTTAAGATTTTGGCTGCCTAGCCGTCTGGGTAAAAAAGAGGAGAAATCGAAAAGACTCACGCTGTAAGCCCTAGGATCCTTGTTTCTTTGAAAAAAGCTGAGCTAACCGCAGTTAACCAGATGGTTAGTGGGAGTGGTACTAAACTATCTAATGAAATCGCGAGATCAAAGATAGATCTTACTATTGAATGTTTCAAAAATGTCCAGTCTGCATTTGTCTGACCGTACGAAGCCTCTGAAATCCCAAAAATCACTATCACCACCCCCTTAAGTTTGGAAGTTTTTCCTTTAAATCCACTAGAAAAGTTATTTCAAAAACTTGAGCATGTGAAAAATTTCTTTTTTATTTGATAAAACATTCATTTTTTGACTGACGTTTTTGAATACCACCGAGTTAAACAAATTGGTTTTTTTATGTTTCGGTTTCAGCGAACTTTTGCCAAACATGTTAGACCTTCTGTTATTTTGAAACTCCTAAGAGTTAACCTAAGGGTCAGCCTGAGGAATAATTTATATTTATTTGACACGGCTCGGGTAACCGCGACGTAACAAAACTCTTTCTCCACATTTTGTCTCGAAGCTTTTAATTTTTCTAATTGTTGGACAATTATTGGGCTTTAGATCAAATAAATGTAATATTTTTTTTACCATCGTCGACTTTTAGAAACGATAATTGACAAATAAATTTTAGGCCCCAAAATTTAATAGCAAATATGGGCTTCCCGAAGCTTATTGAAAATTTGGCTTGAAAATTTAAACGATTTTTCGTGTATACGTATTATATAGTTATTTATAATAAAATGACTTTAATTAGAAAATGATGAGAATTCTTAAAAGAACCGAGTGTGTTATTTGAAGTCATTATAATAAAGAAATGTAAATATCTTTAAAGAATTCTTAAAATTTTTAATGAATATAGAAGTCAAATATCAAACAATTTTAGTTAAATAATTAATTATTTGACTACCAAATAAATTCTTCGAAATATTTTTTGTATACATTAATTCCCAATTTTTAAATACGGCTCAAATGTGTGAAAAAATAGTGATATTTTGGCTGCCATCTAAATAGACCCAGCAATAAGTGTCTACCCGTTTTATAGCAAAAGATAGAAGAAAAAAAACGACTAAAAATTTTGTTGACCAAGTAGTGCACGGAAAAAAATGTGGCCGGAATCGATTTTTTCGGTGGCGATAACCCCAGGAAATAGGTCTTGGTTTAATCTGTTGGGTTTCCGCTGCGCACCCTTGCCGAAACTTCCGGATTGCGTATGTGCCAATTTCCAACTATCTCAAATTTCATTTTGAGCCATCTAAAAAAACACATATATAATATGTGAGTTGACCTGAAAGTATTTGTCCAGTCAAAGTTACACTAAGATTACATAATTTCGTCGAGAAAACGATTTTGCTGACCTTTAGATGACAAATTTACTATACTTTAACAATATGTGACATATAGTAAATTTGTCTGTAAAGGTCAGCAAAATCGTTCTCTCGAAAAAGTTATATAATCTCAATGTAACTTTGAGTGAATAAATACTTTCAGGTTAACTCTTAGGACATGTTCAAACAAAAGCTTGTTTTATATAGAATATGTAAATATGTATTATGAACAAAATATAAATGAATTTTGACTTTCAATTGACAATGACCTTTAATCAACTCAAAGAATATTAACGGTTGCAATAAGTTCTTTTGTATAGGTAATCCTAAAGGATATATGATATATCTAGGGTGATAAGTCGACTTGGTCATTTTTTATCAAAAAAAATTAGAATGATTTCAAACTTTTTCTCTAAAATTTAATTTTTGTTTGAAAATTGTTTACTCAGTTGAATGATTACAACCAATCTTTTTTTCAAAGGTCGTGCAAAAATTTGGCTTGCAATTTTAGTTTTCTAGCGCTATTTTTAAGGGAGTGGGTGACGATATCTGAAAGTTTCCAAACAGACTTTATCATCAGCCTATTTTGTAGAGAATTTTCCAACGAGTATTTTGACTTATATTTTTTTGTTGAATGTTAAGATTTTTTCAGAAAAAATCGGGTTTAGGGGGGGCTGAAAATTAAGGTGAAATTTTATGTGATTTCAAGTTATTAGTACCAATTTCGATCTAAAATTTTATCTACCATATAAATTTTGTGAATAAACTCATTTGAAGTCAAGAGTTCTAAATACTGCTCGAAAAAATATTTAAAATTTAATTTTTTGTCAAAAATATTTTCAAAATTTTAGAAAAAAAGGAAATTCACAAGCATTTTCAGACAGCCTTAGACAAAATTTTCGAAAAATGGCTCGAGACGATTTTAAGCCAGGCTTTGTCAACACTTTGATGCATAAATTAGAAAAATTCCATGAAAAATGTAGGAAGAGATAGCTTTACAGTGAGCCTCCCAAATTGGCTGTTTTGACCACTAGAGGCATACATTTCAAAAAAGGGCTCCAGACGATTTTCGTATTCATAAATTTAGACCGATTGCCAAATTACAGAAAGAAATAATATCAAACGAAAGAGGAGGTAGCGTTTTAGTGCTTTTTGGGAGGCCTACTAAAAGCTATTTTCTGAGCGTAGGTTGAATTTTCTCATGATCTTAAAAGTACTGGTATCATTTTAAGGAGTTGTCCTACATAATAAAAAAAAATGATTTCCTCATCCAAGTTTCTCAAAAACCGCACTTGAAAACTAGTAAAAAACAGCTGAATTATCGTCACCCACTCCTTTAAGAGCATTTTTAGCGATAGTAATTCGGCAAAAATAGGAAATTTTTATTTTCAAATATAAAGATAAATTTTGCTTAAAAGTTGTCTTGGCCATATTTTTCAGCAATAAATTTCATCGAAAAACGCAATAGTTCATCGGTTTATGTCGAAGATGATCAAATTTAAGGCTAAAAAACTTGAAAAGTGTCTTTATATTGGAAAAGTTGAAATTTTCGCTTTTTCGACGAATTACTATTTACCCGTCTATAATATGTACAAAACGACACGTTTTTAAAAATTGTACATTTCATGTGATTTTTAAGAGATCAAGGAAAAATGTTCGTTTTCAACTTTATTGGCATGCCTTCCGACAAAAATTGAAATTTTTTATTCTGAATCGTTTATCCACTTGAAATCTTGCGATTTGCCTAATGTGATAAATGATCTCGAACCAGTTATCACTTCGAAAAAAAGTCTGAGTTGGCCATGAAAACCTGTATAGGCCTAATTCAATTATATGTTAATTTTTTCTCAATTGGTCACATTTGTTACTGGAAATTTATACAGAATTAACTTGGTCAATATAACTTATTTAATTCAAACGTAACGTATTTGTATAGAAAATAAGGTCATGTTCTGAATTTATCTAAGGTGACTTTTGTTAACAAAGTAACTTACAAATTTTGTATAAAATTACATAACCAAAATCACTTCGATTAAATTTAGCGCATGTTCTTATTTTCTAATCAAATACGTTTCGTTTGAATAAAATAAGTTATATTGACCGAGTTAATTCTGAATAAATTCTCACTGACACATGTGATCAACTCAAGTGATTTCAATGTTAAGGTCCAAGGTTAGGGGGCGTTAATTTTTTTTTAATTCTATAATTTTTCTGAGCTATTTTTTAATTTTATAAAAAATCAATTTTTTTAATATTGTGAAAATTGGGGTTACAGAATTTCAGATTTTTTCTTTAATTTAACTTTTTTTTAAATAATTGACTGTATCGTGTTATCTGGACATCGGACCGGACTAATTTTATTATAATTCTTTAAGATTATTATAATTCTTAAGAAAAGTCTTCAAAATTAAAAATTTCAAGTGAAAAAACTTATTTTATCTATTTGAGTTTCACGATTTAGACTCAACTAAATGGCTTTAATTCACGAACCAGAGTAGTTTAATAATTCTTATACCAAATTGAATAACATATCTCATTCCAAATAGATGTTAATTAGCGGGGTCAGCATAGAACGGCCTAGTCTGGCTAAATCAGGCTTATTCCGGCTATATCAGCTAAATACGACTATTTAGCTTAATTCGTATATTTAAACTTGTACGGACGTGAATATGACAATGAAGAAGATAATCACAGATTAATGTTATACAAATTAGCTTTAAACTCGTGTCCAGGGTCCAAGTCAATATGACTTAAGTTAAGGACCTTCTAGAGACCCGGCAAATTTCTCTCAGAATGCTATATCGAAGATCCTGCCTAGTCGTCGATTTATCTGGAGCGTCATAACTTTGAGCCAGTGTCCAATCACAATAATTGGCCACTTTATCAAAGTTATGACGCTCCAGATAAATCGACGACTAGGCAGGATTTTCGATATTTATCAAATATATTTCGATTTTTCGATACGTGAAATGCTTTATTCGCTATATTGAAATTAATATATCGAAAAATTAATATTCTTTTCTATAAGATTCTGAAAAGAAATTTGTCGGGTCTCTACAATGTCTTTGTATTTATATAATATAGCTTTTAAAGTGACCATTTTGATTTTTATAATTTATTTAACCCATCAGTTCGCATTTTATCCTATGTTTAATCAACTTGGCGTATTTGTACAGAAAAACGCAAATGAACATGTTTCAAAGTAATATATGAGCCAGGTCATGTTCAAAAGCACGTCAGTGACATTTAGAACTTCCCGTATTCGAAAATTTGACGTCAGATTGCATTTTTGATATATTGTTATCTGTCAAATTAAATTTTATGGGTGCAATAATTTTTCAAGAAACATGTCTTTTTAAGTGTCAAAATTGACGTAATATAGAATATTATCGATAAAGTCTGCATTTCAGCCAGTTCCAGACAAAAAAAATTGCAAAGGTTTTGACCGATTTTAGGTTGTTGTCCTTATAGACAAAGATTTAAGTATATGAACTATATAATATGAGTCCATTGCAGTAAATTTTAATAAAATTTCAAAATCTCCGATAGAACCGATACAAATTGAAAAACATCACTTATACAAAACTATAAAATTCATGAAAAAAAGAACTTGAGTACTTTTTTATTTTCGTTTTTTGGTCAATTTTCAAATTAAAATAAATTTTCCTTTACAAATTAATTTATTAATTAATAAAAAGGAGGAGGTATTTTTGCTTAAGCATTGATAAATCAAATGTTTTTAAAAGAGTAGATTTTATGAAATTGCAAGCTAATTTGGCTTAATTCGTATTTTTTTAATTAATTGTACGATTTAAAAAAAAATGGTAAGCAAAAATACCTCCGCTCTTTTAAATATATTTCAAAATTTGAATTTGTTATTTTCAGTATATTTTGGATTTGGGAATGTAAAATTGTGCTAGATCGCGATTATCTGACAGATCCAGCTGGAACATTTCGTAACTGGGAAACTGAAAGATATGATGAAACTCCTGCTGAAGTTTATTGGCTATATGTTACTGTTTTAGGATTTTATATTCAGGCTTTATTTGCCACTATTTTCATAGGTAAGATTGTGATCTGAAACCTGGTCATTTTTTCACTAAACTTGGGTCATATTACATAAACAAAATTATGGCTTTGAAGCCTGCTTATTGGCCCAGACGAAAGTCCCCTATTTTTGGCGTTTCAAACTATTTGAATCATAGTACGAATCTTTGAGGCATTTTAGAGACTTTTTAGGCTATCATCTGTGGTGCGCGTCTATAAGGACAGTATGGCCCACATCTACGCTTTTTATTTTGGCGTGTCTATAATGAAGACAATATGGAGCATGACTTATGCTTAGGGTGCGCAGCGGTAAAACTACAGAGACAACTTCTGTGGTTGACAAAAATTCAATGGTCTCACGGGGCCCACGGGGGTTGTAGACTCAGAAAAAATGATTCCGGGTAGAAAAATAAGTTTTTGGCCATCTAGTATTTTAAGCATATAAAACTCAATTTATCTGATTTGGCAGTTGTCACAAATTAATTTGCTACATTTTGAAAATTTGTTAAAAAAATTTTGGTCATTTCGTAGAAATGTCGGACTCTATTTTTTTTCTAAATAAGGTACTTTTAACTAGTAAAAAATCGGATTTTTGAAAAAAAAAATCATTTTGAATTCTGCCCAAGAGTTTGTTTTTCTTTGACAGCAACCGTTCAAAAGTTAGAAATTTGCGCGCTGCGCATCCTACTCATGCTGCATTAGGTAAAATGATCCTGACGGCTGGTGCTTGTTTTAAAAAAACTTAGAGGTGAAGAGTTAAAAAAGGTCTTCAAATTTGTCTTTGAAATTTTTGAGCACAATAAGCCAAATTTAGGCTAAATAGTAGGGATGAAGAGCTTAAAAAAGATCTTCAAAAATTTTTTGGAAATTATGAGTGAAAAGTTTAAATTTATTTTTTTGTCAATTCTTAGTGACAATATGGCAAAATTAAAAGACTTTATGGCACCAAAATTTAAGGGAAAAATGGCAGAATCTCAGCTGTCCATAGACGCAACCACAGTACAATTTATTTAAAATTATTAACTTTCCAATTGGAACATTTGTTTTATGTTTTGAAACTTTAAAAAAAATTAAAAAGAAAACTCTAGACTTTAATTTTTTTTAAACATCCGCAACAGCGTTATACGCTATCTATACTATAGATTCTATAGATAGCAAAATATTTTTGGTATCTAAACGGCGTCACTGATATTAATCGAAATGTTTTTATAATGTATTCAAGCAAGTTTAATTGCTTATAAACTCCCCAATGTTAAAGGGTGTCAATGACCTCAGAGTTTGATCCTTGTTTTTGAGAGGGACAACATTATTAGTAAGCTGCATCAGATTATGTCTAATCATTATTTTAATGGATGAAATTTTAGGTACTCACCCTTTTTACTGAATTGAACCATTTTTTTATTTCGGATGTAAAATTATAAATAATAAATTGTTTGACAACTTTTTCCCCAACAGACTTCCGGTCAAAAATAAGATTTCTAGGATTTCCATGAGCAATTAACTCGAAAAAAAATGAAGATTTTGAAAAAAATTTACTGTGGTGTACGTTTATAAAGAGAATATAACAAAATTTTTAAGGTGAAGAGCAAAAAAAGTCTTGATATTTGTTCCTGAACTTTTATTTATAAATCACTTGTTTTTCAAAAAATTTTCATAAAACACCTGTTTTCAGAAAATTTTGACCGAAGAACAGATCTTTCGACCGAAATAATTTTTTATTACAAATGTAATAATGACATATTGTCCGCCAAAACTAAGGACAATTTAAAAAATATCAGCTGTCCTTATGAAGGAAAACTTGGATACTTGTCATTTTTTGTCTTTTTTCACTTCGCTTTATTCTTTTCAACGTTCCTGAATAATTTCCAGGCCTCAAAGTGAACTTTAAACATCTCCATAAAGGTCATTAACCTTAAATTGTGACCCTATTTTGAGGTGTAAAACATAAACAGTAAGCCGCACATGTTCGCATGTGAGTAAATTTTAATGATGAAGATTGACGTCAAAAGTAGGAAAATATATGTGGGATCTATTCAGCTAGGAAGGCGAAGGCCCGAAAATAAGTGATTTCTTTTGTTTAAAAATACGTCATTAAAACAAAGAAATTAAATATGTTTTTGTGTTTTTAGGAAATTATGATATAAATTATATCGAATTCAAATAACACATAAGCTTTATGGATTTTTTTGTTTGGCTCAAGCCAAGGCTCAGCTGAGTTTGATGTAACAATTTTTTGACACTTGGAAATGAACCAATGTTTCTTGTCGAAGTTATATAAGTCAAAAAGCTACTAGCCATTACAGTTGGCCAGTATTACAGTTGATAAGAATTTATTACGATATTATACAGCATGTAACGTTTTTGCTTTCTTTTTTCCAATTTGAATTACTGTAATATGATTTCCACCGTTTTGATTGGTTCAATCTGGAAAAGACGTAGGTATTTGCCAAAATTGATCGTTCTCATTGGCGGATAGCAAATTATGCAAATTGGAAAAAATAAAGCAAAAACGTTACATGCTGTACTACCATATGAGTCAAATAAAGTGTCCCCGCAAAAACGTGTTCCTATCATTCAAAAAATTGCAGCTCGTTAATGAGCCATTCAAAATGGCCCATTTTGGAATATCATTTCATAATCTTGATAGCCTTAGAATTTAATTATCTGTCGTTTGGCGATTGTCTCGGGAAAATCTGATTATATTTATCAGGTGGAACTCTCGAGATAATTGTGGGAACACGTTTTTGGTATGACACTCTATTTGACTCATATAGTATAAATTAATCTACTGCCTATATAATGAAAAAATAATTAATATTTAAGATGCGGGTAATTAATGGCAATTCATAATAAGAAATCTCACGCAATTAATATATATTAAATTTGACCCTTCATGATGTTCGCCGAAAAATTTCAAGACATTTCGTGAAAAAAATCATAGGCAAATATTGTCCAATTCTCGAGAAACCGTGATTTTAAGATTTGACCGGTTATTACTGGTTATCTGGTTTCTTAACAACCCGGTCGATGGCACGTAAGAACTCTTTGGCTGTCGTGTACAATTAAAATTTCTGGAATCGGATGTACCATCTCCGAGAACATTAGCTGACAGTGTCACTACCTTTTACATTGCGCTGAAAAAAAAGACGCCATAATATTTTGAATTATTTTGGTTTTAGAAAATGATTAAAAACATTATCGCATTAATCAAACTTTATAAATTTATATGAAAAGAAAGAATTAATAACAGAATGAATGGACAAAAGTTCAGATGTTATTCTTTGACCAAAGTCGATCATTTTGTATATTTTGACTTTTTTGGACATAGCTTCTCTTTATTAATAAAAGCTTGATTAGCCGCTGGAAGCCGTTAATTATGGCAATTTCAAGTAACGATATTTCGAAAAAAATAAAGAGCATAAAATTTTTGAAATAAATACATGCTATTTTGTTTTCGAAATATCGTAATGTGAAATGGTCACAATTAACGGTTTCTAGCGGTAAATCACAGTGAAAAAAATAAAAGTTATTCTTTCAAAACGTGACATGCGTAATTTGAGTAATGTGTGTAGGTTGTAATTGTACTGTTTTTGCAAAGGTAATCTATAAGAAAACAGTAACCTCACAATCTACGCACATTATGTGTCAAAGCGCCGATATTGCGCCGCTAATCAACCAATTTTCGCCGCTCCCTCGGACGAACGAATTGGTAGATTACCCACCGCAAAATACTAGATTTTATTAATTGGCAAAATTAACCATGGTAGATTCCTACCCATACTTTACGTAATTCATCTGAGCCTAACCTACTTATTTAGATGAAAAAAGAAAAGATACCCAAGTAATGATTATCCATCATATATGTACTTTATTCCTTGTTTTCTTCTCCCTCGGCATGCGTTTTTGGGCTATTGGTTGCTTAGTCTTATTTTGTCATGACATGTGCGACATTTTCCTTGACATGTCAAAAATATTTTTATATATCCAAAATCGCGTCAACTGCTCTAAATGGGTCAGTATCGTTTGCGAAGTTGGAAAAACTGTTGGCTTTGTGATCTTTGTCTTGAGCTGGATTTTGTTTAGATTTCATTTGTATCCAAGAAAAGCTATTTATGCCGTTTCATACCATAGGTAAGATTATTTTAAATATTATATTACGAAAATTTGCTATGATGTTTTAAAAAATCTCTCACCCAAAAATCTTTTTAATTATATCCGTCAATTAGAATAAATATATTCTAATACAGTAAAGTGTGTTTAGTAGGACGGACCCTTAGGACGCACTTTTTCAAAAGTTAGCCTCTATGACTTTTAAGGACGCAGACAATTTTTCAGAAGTTTGCCGGGAGCGCTATAAGGACGAACGTTTTTTATTTCCATTATTAATAAAAAAACCATCATGCCACGAGCCGAAATCGGATCGTCCTACTAAAGACACTCTAAGTAGATTACAGTTGTAATCAGGATAAAATTTCGATAACTTAAAATGAATTAAATCCATATTTTATTATTTTTATAGTATAATTTTTCTTGAAATATGACACTTAATTTGACCCTAAAAGCATATATTTTTAGAAATTCCAAAAACTTTAAAATCCTTATACATACAGTACAGTAGAGTAACTTTTTTTTCAAAAGTTTGCCCCCCCCTTGAATATTGCCGGGAGCGCTATAATTTATAGCCTATAAGGACGAAATTTTTTTAATTTCCATTATTTATTACAAACCATTATGAAGCAAGGCAACTTCTAGCATTTTTGTGGGTTAATTTATCACGAAAAGAAGCGAAAATTTCATTGAATACGACCGATTACGGCTCACTCATTTTTAGGAAATCGGATCGTCCTACTAAAGACACTCTACTGTACTTTAAATGACGTTAAAATTCTCTACAAATAGGCAAATAAAATTGGCTTGCATTTTGGCTCTCTAGCGCCAACTTTCGATTTTTAGGGGATTTAAAGGGGTGGTCAAACGCAAATCTTGACCAAAAGTGTGTGTAATGAGGTTCTTTTTCCTAGAACGCTCAAAACTTCATATTTTCTGTATTTGAAATCAAATAAGTGGTACAATTTTTTAGAGTCCCATACTACAAGTACTATTCTAGAAAATAGTCTTTTTTGTTGGCAATTTGATTCGAGTTTTGAGGCTTAATTTTATCGCAAAATTATATTTTCTGAAACTGCATTGAATTCTGCGTCCGATAGGTAATAAAAATTCAATTTTGAATGAAAATTTAGAAAAAAAAAATTTTGGACTAAAATTCAATTTTGACATGTGACTACGACCTCGCTGGAGGACAACTAACAGGTTAACCCTTGTGAGCACAGAGCCACAATTGTGGCTCCAGCATACCTAAAATCATCCAAAAAAGGCAAAAAACGGGATCGTAGAATCTTTTCTTTTAAACACATTATAAAGAATTTAAATTCGGTTCCAAAAAGAATTGATTTTTTTTTCGAATGTTTGGTTCCAGAATTACGGGGAGTTGATTTATTAGGATTTTTCGCCTATGTTTCACTTCCGGAAAAATTATTTCGGAAATAGACATAAAATACAAATGTGAGATTAGTCAGTGTTTAGGAAAGTGTTTTGTGCATGCATAACAGTTAAAATAAAATTTATTGATATCTAGGGGCAGATATTTTTCTTCGGAAGTGAAAGTTCTAAATTTTNAAAATTAGTGTTCTAGAATTCTCCCTCACCTGCTGCTGTGGTGCTCAAAAATATTTTTTTTACTTACAATCGGGAGCAGAAAGATAGATCTGCACATTGGTCTTTTCAGAATTTTCATAACTTGTTCTGTTTTATTCTGAGCGCTGATCTAAAAGTTCAAAAACCGTTGAGTACCCCCTTAAGTGATTTTTTTTAAATAAACGACACGTTTTCAGATGGACAAAACGCCAAAAATTTGCTTGTCCTCTTAGTCACACACGACATGTCGCGACAGTAATCCTGAAATATTCCATCGTGAATCAATTTTTTTCCCCCACATTAGTTAAAATTCCCGAAATCTCAGCCAAATCGGAGCAAAATTAGGGGTAGTTTACGTATCGAAGAATGTTGAACACCGTGCGACAGTAGTCATTTTTTGAAGTAACGCTTGCTCATTTAAATTAAAGATTCCGTTTTATTCAAGCAACAATTTTGTACATACAAAATTTGTATTTTTTTCTTAGATACGTTTTATTCTTAATCTCAGATAACTTGAAATAAAAATATCGACTATTTATATTAAAAATAGGCGATAGTTTGAAGAAAAAATTGTTTTTTTAATACAACGTCTTAAAAATATTTTCAAAAACTGCGTTTTGACTTTCAAGTTATCTGAGATTAAGAATAAAACGTATCTAAGAAAACAATTTTGGAGGATATAAGAATCGAAAATTTTACCCAAATTATAATTTGAAGTATCGTTTGCTCATATTGAATAACGATTTTTTTCAAATTGTGTTGTTACTTCAAATGAATTCGCTCAAAATAAAAGCCTCGCTTTTTCCACATGATCAGGCCCAGGACCTCAAGCATATACAAATGTATATATTGCTATTGGTCCTTATTTGCTATGCTCAGTTTTTGAGAACATTCGAAATTAAAACTGACTTTAATATTTTATTTTAGTACTTATTTAATAAACGGTGGGCCACCAGTTTATTTATTCTACACCGCTTTGTTAGTTAGTATTCAATTGATGCATATTTATTGGTTTTACTTCATTGCGAAACTCTTGCTCAGAATTGCACTTGGATCAGAAATAACTGATAACCGAGAAATCGAACAAAAGAAACAGCAGAAAGAAAAATTAAAATAAAACACTTTTTTGCATTTAAATATATCAATATGCCCATAAAACCTTTCTCATTCTAATCAAAAGTTCTTGACCAACGTCGCTAAGTCCATTTTTTGCCGATTTTTACTTCTACGTCACCGAAAAACGATAAATTTTAGCAAAATGCTCAGAAATTACATTCTCAAACGAAGTTACAGTAAAATCGGTTAAAATAAACAAAAGTTTGTCTATTAAGTTTTAAATTATTCCCGCAATTTTGTAAAAAAAATGTGAGTTTATTAAAGGTATCTTTTGAGTATTTTTAGCATGGAAATTTGTTTGCCTGACATCCTAACCCGAAGAAAAATGAATTTCATTTTTTTACAAATTTTTATCCACCTTAATCTTGGAGACCGTTATTTCCGAACAAAAAAGCGTAGGCGAATCAGCGGCATTCTCAAACCAAAAGTGGAAAGTCAGGTGCAATCGAAAACTCCCCCGCAAAAACAGTCTACCAGATTATAGAAAAATTTGATTTTTTTATGCAATTAAAAATTACAATAAAATTTTCCATGCTAAAGATAATTTTTTAAAAATCTTACCGTTTAATTTTATGTGTCAAATAACAGAAACTGAATTATTTGGATGAAATTTGCTTTTCAAATCTGCAAAAAATGGGCTCTTATTTAATCTATCATAGCCGAAAAATTCGATTTTGGTAACCTGTTTATTGATGAATTACTGTAACTTCTTATTTTTAGCCCTCACTCTCATCAAGATTCAAAACTCCCTGGTAATTGTATTTCCGTTTCATGACTTTTGGCTCCTAGAGTCCGAGGGTTAAAAGGCCTATTAGTACTACATGTTACATTTAGTACTAATAGGCCTTGTAACATGTATGATAAACTGACAAATGTTTGTTTACGTTTTGAACGACTTATGTCTTAAAATAATTTTCAATAAACAGATTAATTAAATTTAGTTCGATCGTTTTCAAAGCAAATTTTACTATGACTGAGTTGACTTTAAACTGCTAGCGGTTCCTAGGCACTTTTCAGTTGTGTGTCAACATCATTCATAGAAAATTTCATTATCAACCACTAACGAAACCTTTCAGAAATAGAATATAATCATTATACATGTAATCTGCTCATATAATTAGTCTATACGCCCTTTATCGATAATAATACCTGTGCGTTGTTATCAACTTTTTTCTTTCTGGTGATTTGCTTCAAAACATGAAATGCGTCATATGAGTTATGGCGTGGGTTGTTTTATGTTTCTAAGCAAATCACCAAAAAAAGAATATAAGTTGAAATCAACAAACAGGTATTATCTTCGCTATTTTCATATTTTTTAACCGTTTTAATTAAAAAGACTCTGACGGTACGTCATTCTCAAGTGGAATTAGCTTTTGGTTGACAGCGGCCTCTTATTCCACCGAAGAAAAATTATATATATTAGTTTATAAAATTCTCCCCATGTAGACTAAAAACATGTGAACTGAGTGAATTTAAAACTAAACAAATAGTCACTGACTCAAAACCAGTGACGGCTTTTGACTTTCAAGGAACGCATAACGACTTTTTGGAATCGCAATGAAATTCTCTTTCGCCTGAGGTTTAATTTAACCCCATTGGAGTCATTTTTGAAATTTGATCCCCCTGGTGTCATATTACAAATTTGACCCCATACCGATTCTGCGAAAAAAATGGTACAGAAATCAACTACCAAATGCTTATATATCAATTACGGGGGCTCCTGGTCATTTTTTACTAGTTTTTTAAAGCCAAGTTTTTATTTAATTCGGCTTTAAAAAACAACTCATCGATAACATTCTTAGATAGCTCAAACTGAGCACAAATATCTTGTGAAAAAAAAATTGGTTCATCGGACCAATTTATTTTAATCTTTTTCTGAGATTTACTGAAATTGTTAAATTACTAGTTTTTCTTAAAAAATTGGTAACGAATCGTCGGATTCGGACCAATTTTTTAAATTCAATTATTAACCAGATATTTGTGCTCTGTTTTAAGCGACTAAGAATTCAATCGGATGAGCGTTTGCAAAAGCCTGATTCAAATACATTTTTGGCAAAAAATATAGTAAAAAATGACCAGGAGCCCCTGTAATCGATATCTCGAGATACCGACAGTTTAGTTTTTAACCGGTTATTTCCGCTATACCGGTTTCTCAAATTGAAATCAGACTCCCGCCAAGTTATGCCCCGAAACCTCCCTGGGTATATCCAGAAATATTTTTTGAGTTCTGATGTGTGTTTCTCCAGCAATCGGTACCACAATAACGGTTAATTACGCGTTCCTTGAAAGTCAAAAGCCGTTAGTGTTCTTAATCGGAAACGGATTGAAAGAACAAGTTAGGTCGGTATCGGAATTTGATTGGGATCCCGAATTATTTTTTTCAACAATAATCTTCATGAAACTTTCATAATAAAGAACACCATAAATGTTTATGAAAAACGTAGGCTCAGAGAAAAACAAGACTCCGGTCGGGATTGAAACTTTTCCCGATTTGGAACACTGCCTCGTACTGTACAGACACGCGGGCAAATCTTTTCAAACATGTTAATAAGGGGCTATGTTGTCATCGATGAGGTCTACGATTCATAGTTGAGATTATTCATGCACATTTACATCTTAAATCTTTTGATATGTTTTTTTCTTCAAAAATCATTGATTAACTTTTGGATTCTTATCTGCAAAACAAAACTTTTAGCACTTATAACCAAAAACCTGATGTACATTTATATTTTTTCTTCGTCAATCATTATTTATATATTGCATAAAAAAGCCTTTTTCCTTGACTCATTGTCAAATGAAATATTAAGTCAAGGAGTTGATATTTCTGATACTCAGTTCAATGTAACAACTGGACTAACCAGATAGAAATGATTATGTAATAATAAAAACAAAATATTTAACAAGTTGCTTGAGCCGGAAATTAGTAGCTGAAATTGTTGGAAATTATCGAGCACTTTTACGGCCAATGTTTTCTTTTGCAAAAAAATGGCTAAGTTTCCAGATTATTTTTCTTGAGAAGCCATTCATTATTGAAAAAAACAAATTTGGAAAAAATCTTGCGGTCAACTAAATTTACCGATGGGTTTAACACGCCATAAAAAAATGATATATCGTTTGATTCATACATAAAAATTTCAAGTATGATAGTTCGTAATCTTCCGAAGAAATTGTATATACAATTTCTTCGAAAGATTACGAACTATCATACTTGAAATTTTTATGTATTAATCAAACGTTATGAGCCCGGTATAAATAATCGAAAGATCACTGATTGCTCGACCATTTTTCGAGCTTATTTTATTAGTTTGAGACCACGCTCAGTCTCTTTTTGTTCGAAGGAGGTGCAAAACGCGAACCACTTGCCGCGTAGCTGCCAAAACTAATCAGAGAATGGGCAGCTCTAGAGGCACTTTTTTTCTTTTGGAAGTGGTTCGCGTTTTACATCTCCGCCTTTTTTCGCCTTATAAGTTATAGGAATTGCTGACATAAAATAAAGTGGTCATTTTCCATCGTTTTTTACACTTTTGATACCATCGCCTGCTACAATTGCACATTTTTAATTAACAATTAAACCTTTTTAGAATATGGAATCAGCTGTACAGTCCATTATTCGCGGAACCGATTTCGGGCCCGATTTTTCAAACGACCTTCTTACAAAAGTCGACCCTAAATCAGGAAAAACTCTATTGGAATTAGCTGTGTCTATTGGTCGACCAAATGCTATTGGTCAAATGCTCAAATTAAAACCAGATTTAATCAGCTCGGTTGGACATCAAGAATTAAATATTGTATTTTTGGCATGTATATGGGCACGAGAAGAATCATTAGGATAATGTCAAAATATGTCTGAAAAATGTTTAAAAAAAACACAAAAATAATAATTTTGCTTCAAGTGGCTTAGAACTGTTTTTTAAGTGGATCAAACCAGAGTTTGAGATAGCTGTAAGTTGGCAAATGCGATAATGCTGTATTTTGGATCAAAATACAGCTTTAAATTCTTGGAGTTCCCGCCACGCACCATAATTAATATAAATAGTCGGAAAGTGATAGATTATTATTGAAATTAAAAAAGGCACCATAATTGTTATTTCGAAATAATTCTATAAAAATAGGGAATTCTTTTTTGTTAGTGTCAGTTTTTCATTGTGATTTAGATCAGCGCACTGAGCAGCTAAAAATGTTTTCAATCGATTAACAATTGGGCGAAACCGAGGGCTTGCAAGCTGCTATCTGATATAATAGCAATTTGGGTTCTTGGTGAATAAAAGTTTTTAAGTGGGGTAACCCCTCTTCGTTACTTAATTGTATTTGTTCATTTTATGCAGAATTCACAAAGCTTTCAGATGCACATAGTGAGAACCATGCGGAAGACTGCGGAGAAAATGCAAATGCCGATTTAATATTTCAACCGTCATTTGCCCTGGCAAAAATGCCGAAAAAATAAATTTTCATTTTATTTCTTCGTAGTTTTTTGTCCCGATATTTTTTTCTGTTTTGGTCTCATTATCTTAATTTAAAACTTAGATTTTTGACCGCTGCGCACCCTAGGTATGAGAGCCCGATTTTTCACTTTCCGGTTTTTTTTTATTAATTTTTTTGAACCACAATTCCGATGAATAACAATTGAGCCCGATAATTTCTGGTGAAAAATATAAATCGAAAAATCAGGCTCAGCATGTCCACTTGTAATGGAAAGTTGTATTAGGACCCAAAAAATCGTAGGTTAGGCCACTTCTAGCTATCCGAAACTCCATTTTGAGCCATAAAAAACATACCATATTTCTTTATAATACAAATACGGACATTCAGCATCACAACTCTGAACCCATAAGTTGTATCAAATGTTTTTTGCATCCCTGAAGATTTTTTTAATATCACAAAAGTTCTGACGCTCAATATCGTATTTGTATTAAAAATGCTATCTGCAAGTTCATTTAAATTTTTTGCTTAAAATATTTTCTACGAGATAAAATATTTTGACCTTGATAATCAGAAGCCTTATTTCATGCTGGTGCAAATATATCGGAGCCAGATGAGAATGGAATTACACCAAAAGATATTTCCTTGAAGTATGGTCATACAAATATGGTTGAATTTATAGACGATTTAAGTAAGTCGTAAATTTTAAAAGAAAATGAATCGTACTTACTGGAGTACTTAATTGTTGGCACTTGATCGCATGTCGGACAAAAAAGTCCTTCGTCAAAACTTTTCAAAAGCACAGTTCTTGGATCTTTGAGTAATTAAACTTTTCTGAAGCAAAAAATTCTATTTGCGACAATTTTCTTTCTGTTTCAAAAAAATTAATTTGACCGAATGTAGAGTAAAATTGCGTTTTGCTTTTAGCAAAAATCGCAAATGTCAAACTTTAAACCACGTGGTTGGTATCATCGGTGAAAAACATATTGCAATACCAAAAAAATAGAATGCCAAACAAAAATTAAATGGCGATAGAAAATGTGACCCAGAAAAAAAACTCACGAAAAGTTACCAATCAGAAATAAGAAAAAAATTCAAAAATGTGGTACGAGCCTTTTTGTCTCAGTTGTCCACTTTCAAGTCAAATTTAACTCCATATTTTTTTTTGCCAACTTTCATCAAACAAATGAAAGTTTACTGTTCTGAAGAATGAGGATTCATGAATCGTTAAAAGACAAATTTCACATTTTAAAATGTATTAAATGCACTTTCTGATTCAAATTTGACATTGAAAATCTGGGTAAATATTATGTCTCAAAAAACTGGTTTTTCGGCCAACCAGTTGTTTTTCGTCATTTCACGCCGTGAAATCAACAAAAAGGTTTTTTCTGATATCGACTGTAGTGTTAAATCGAGAAATTAATTATTCTGTAGTTCTCAACTCAACTAATAAAGCTCAAGGAGGAAAGAAAAAAGGGAAAAAGTAAAGTTTGAAGTATTTTGTCTCCTTTCTAGCATCTCATTTATTACCATTTAAAATAGTTTTTTTTATCATTTTTTAGGGATTTTTCCCACAAAAAAGTGTATTGCTTGTGATTGTTATGCTTATTAAAAATTTGAGTAGAGTTAACAGGACGTTTCTATTTCCGAAATAAAAATTTTATGTTAGCGTCCTTTTAACCCTATTCGGCTGTACGAAAAATCGATGTTTATTGGAAAATATTATCATTTACTAATCATTTATTAGCGCGTAAAGCTGAAGAAGCGGAAAAAGCTCGAAAAGCTAAGAAAGGCGGCAAAAGAAACAAATCTAGAAATAAATAACCAGTTAACAGTCTGTACAAAAGCATCTACATTTTTATAAACAATAAAACCATCTATTTTTATACAACGAAACCCCGTTAGTTTGTAGCAAAGGAGCATTTCCTATTCTACAAATCATTTCATCGTTTTTTTGCATACTTGCCTAGTCTGAATGCAGTTGCTCCTACCGTAATTTTGAACGGCAAAATTTTTTTGCTAAACTTTATTTTAATTATATTTAAATGTAGCCTTTGAAAAAATATGTCCTTCGGAATTTTTTTTTAAATTGTCAGCTTCTGCTCCAAAACGAAAAACTGTTTTTTAAATCGCCTATGTTTAAGGGGGTACTACTGTCCGCTAAAAAAGTTTGTGGTTTGAATTCAAATTTAAAGCCCTTTTAATTTTCTATCGTTTCTGAATTGATCATATTTTACGAAAAAAAAATGATTAGAACCTTGATGATTGGATCGGACAACTTTTTGCATCTTTTGATGATTTTCACGAAAATTAAGTTTTTCAGCTATTTTATAGAAATTTAGCAACAAATTTGTAGCATATTTCGGTTGAAATACTTTTAAGAATTCGAGGGATTTTTTGGGAAAATGATTTAAAATCAAGAAAGAATTTGAACTTTAAAAATCAGCAAATGATTTTCCAAAAATGGTCGATCTACGAAATATAAGAATTTCAAATTTTTTTTCGGAATTTCGATTGAAATTTAAAAAATCAGCGAATGTATCGAATTTTCAGAGGCGTTTTTGTATCTTTATGCAGGAATTAAAAATTTAGGTTTTATCACGGCTTTTCCAAAAAATCACATCTAAAATTCTACGATCTATATAAATAATAAACTCAAGGGTAATTTTCTTGGGCAATTTAATTTTCATCATTGAATGATATTTTAAAAAGTATTGTCCCCCGGCGGGCCCTGGCAGGGGCTGCTGACGTATTTAATGTTTATTTGCAATTTAATTTCACCATTGAATAATGCGTTGCTCCCGCGGCCCTGCGGGGACTGTCAGGCTATTAATTTTATTGCAAATTAAATTTCATCATTGATAATATTTTAACGTATTGCCTCCCGGCGGGCCCTGCCGGGGCTTTAACATGTTTATTATGTAACTCGTGGTATGGCAAAACTTCTCGGGAAAGACTATGGTTATTGTTAAAAAATATTTCGTTTGTTCCTGCGGAACACAACCCTATTTTCAACCCTAACCCTAGGCCTTTCCCAAGAAACAGCTTTGCGTCGTTTTATACCGTGTACACTGGACACGAGTTTACCTAACCCTAATTTTAACCTTTTCAAGATAGGATTGTATTTTGTGTTCATAAAAACTATGTGTACACTTGGGGCATAGCAAACTTTTCTCAAAAAAACAAGGGTTGGTGCAAGAAAATAGGTTCCTACGGAACCCTATTTCTCACCCCAACCCTATTTTTTTCCTGACAAACAGTTTTTGCATTGTTTTGTACCGTGACACTGGGGGTCAACTTAATTTGTTCCTTTTATATATTGATTTATATGCTTTGATTACCAGATGATCCCTCGTTCTCGGCCAAAATATCGCCGATCCACGCACGCTCATAAATCCGACGAAAAAGCAGGCAGCAGTGCCATTCTTTCTTCGCCTTAAACCGATCTATTGGCTTTTATATTTGATGAAACCCTTTAAAACCCAGAAAATTTTGGTCAATTATATGCCCATATTTTGTGTGTATCCCCTGAATATTTTTTGTCGGTCGTTATCAATTGGTAGTTAAAAAACTAAGTGACAAATTCTCTACAAAATAGGGAAATCAAAAAAGTTATCTGAGAAATCTCAATTGTCGTCACCCTTAATTTAACCTTTAATTTCAACCCTCGAAAAACCGACTTTTCTATGAAAAAATCTCAAAACCAAAAAAAATCTTATAAGTTAAAAAACTTGGCAGAAAATTCTCTACGACATAGGTGTATCAAAAAGTATTATACGTGAAGCTGAGATATCGTCGCCCATATCCTTAAGGTTACTAAAGTAATTAAACGTTAATTTCATCTTTGTTAGTCATAAGTGTCAAAGAAGCGAAAATGCAAATTTACAAAACAATCTCTCCTAATCATTTTTAACTACTTTTTGCCTGGTTTTTGAGAAAGGGCGTAAAGCTCTAGGAATTGCCCTCGAATTTCGATCATACTAACGCAACTCCTGAGCCTTCCGTATCAAAGTTTTCGCCCAAAATTCAGACAAAAATCAGGTAAAACTTGATTACGGGAAATATAATATATCACATATTGTATCTGTTGAGATAATTTATTATAGTACAATTGAACTAGGTATCAGTAGGCGTGCATATCGTTGAAGAAATTACAAGCTCGAAGTACCTCAGAGTTTAAGGGAATTGTTCCATAGGCTGAATCGTGAATTTTTATTTTAAATCTTTCTTTTTCGTCAAATGTCTCCAAATTGGGATCGAATTCATTTCGAGAACTTTCGTCAAAATCGCCTCGATAACTGAAATTTATATTTAATTTTTGACTAAATTATCACTATTTTTTCATATTGTAAAGATTAAGTTTTATAATAAATCAAATTCCAACAAAAAATCTCTTAATCCCCACTTGTGGCGCTGTGTTAAACACAGAGATCAAAAATTTAATCCATTAAATCCCCAGGGATTTTTGTGGGGTTTTCTGATTTTCAAAAGCTCAAAAATCCTTTGTTGAGGCAAAAATTTGGCAATCCCAGTATATGGTTTCGTTGTGAAAGAATGAAGAACGAAAATTTTTAGATAATATTTCAAATTTTTAAGCCTGAAGAAAAATAATTTTCAGTTTCTCAGATATTTTGAACAAAATACTACATGGTTTCTGTCTATAAGAACAGCTATTTTTCCAAATTGTCTGTAGTAAAATTTTCCCGAATTGCCTTAGCTGATTTTCCCAAATTGTCCTTATCAATCTGTCCTAATCTATTTTCCCTCATATTTTTAAAAAAGCATAATTTTTCCCAAAAAATTTGAGACCTTTTTTTGCTCTTCACCCATATTTTCACGAAAAAGAGGTGTTTCATAGAAATTTCTGAAAATTTACCGTTTGGATTTTTCTCTCAAATTGTCCTTATAAAGGGACCGACCAAAATAAAAAAGAGTAGGTTTTGGCCATATTTTCCCGAAATTGTCCTTATAGACAGAAACCACAGTAAAATTAAAAACATACCTTCCAAAAAAAGAAATTGTTTTCGATTTTGATTGGCTTAAACTTTCAAAAACCGCGCCACCAAGCGGAAGGGAAACATTTTCTATAATATTACTGCCATCAAGTGGTAATGCACCAGCTATAATCAAATGTTCTTTCGAAAAACTCAATTTAGTCGTTGATGAAAGAATAAAAAAATCATCAAGGGGGTTTTGGTATTTTGAAAGGATTTTTTGAAAATCTATAAATTTTATCGTCGTTGTTATCTGTTTCTTTCAGGTCAGGATCTAGAATAAGGGTGTGAAATGTTTTTTTAAATTTAGGGGGCAGGTATCAAAATCCAATTTGAAAATAGAATTACGTTACGGCGATAGTTACGACGATAGTTAAACTATCAATAAATTTACAAGTCGGATAACTATGTTTTCAGGTGAATATGTTTGTGATTGCGATTTATTTAAAGAAAAAATTTAAAAGTAAAAGTTGAATCATGTTCACTCCCATTCAATTTTTATCGAAAAAATTTCTATTTTATATGGCGCTTCTATCTCCGATGTTTTTGGGTTGTGTATTGATGGATAGTAACTATCGGTCGTAACTATCGACCCCGTAAACGTAATTTCTATTTTCAAATTGGATTTTTCTGATTACCTTGCCGCTAAATTTAAAAAAACAGGTTTACACACGCTCCCGGAATTACAAGTATGTAAGTATATCTTTATGTGTAGTCTCCCTGACTCTTGGTATTCCAATTATAGGACAAGAACTACGTGAATTACCACACCGCGATGTGATAATTAGTATTTGGTTAATTATGAGAATTTTACAAAAAAAAAAAAAATGCGCGCTGGTACTTCCCCAAATCACCCCAACCCCCCCCCATTTTTTTTAGATGTGATTATTTTGTTTCCCAAATGATCTCTCTATTCTTCATTGTGTCACGAGCAAGTTATTCTCACACGATATCCTAGAAGATTGAAAGTTTAGTGTAGGCGGCAAAAGATCTTACAAAACTGTATATTCATATTGTCTATATTCATGTTAGAATATAATAGCATGTCGATTTTTCGTTGATTTTTTTCTGTGACGATATTACCACTTCGGATATTTAAGACCAAAATTTGAAATTTTTTGAACCGCGAAGTAATATTATTCAGGATAATAATAATGGTATTTCCCTTTAGCGCTTAGAGTTTCATTAAGCGGCCAAGAGTATATATTCGAAAGTGTTCTTTAAGACCAATACAATTATCCGAACATTTACCAACTCATTCTCTTTCTTTTGGGAGTTCTAGGTCTGTTATGGGGTTAATGTTTTTTGTTTGTATAATTATTTTATATTTCCCAATGTGATTGGTTGTGTTGTCTATTAATAAATTGTGGACTCATTCAATTTTTCTCAGATGAGTACGAAGTTCAAATATTTGCATGGGCAATAGGGCTCTTGACATATCTCTTTTGGCTTATTCGTTGTCATCACCCAAATCACGGCTTAGGCAAATATATTTTTACACAAATTTGGTTCTTTCTCCTTTGTTGGTTAAAGGACACTTTGTGTTGTATTTTTTTCATCAACTTTTTTGCGAGAAAAATCAAAGAGAGGTATATAAAAATTTTCTTATTTTATGGAGACATTTGGGGCTGATATAGTGTGATACAATCTGAATGCAACACTTACTCTTTTTGTTCGGTTGCAGTATAAATATTTATGGTCCAGTAGTGAGAGGCACAAAAGGTGCTACCTCAAAATTTTTATTTGTGAGGTGATTTCGAGTTAGCATCGTTTTTATATTAATAAATTATCGAGGGAAATAGTAGGGAAATTTTGAGCACAATGTACTTGATTAGAAAGGTGAACCTATCATTTTTAGGTTCGTGACCAGGAAAATTTCAGGCTTTAGGTATGTGCAAATTTTGAGTTCTTTATGATTTTTCCGTATCCACGGAAATCACAAAATAATCTGTCTTATCCTGACCTCATGAGCAAAATGCTTTTGAAGTTAACAAAATTATTNGTTGTGTATTAGAGGTAACGTCCCGGAAATACAGTATGTAAGATTTTTGCTCCTCTTTTTCCAATTTGGACAAATCTGATTTCCACCGTTTTGATTGGTTCAATCTGGAAAAGACGTAGGTATTTGCCAAAATTGATCGTTCTCATTGACGAGCAAGTTATTCAAATTGGAAAAATAGGAGCAAAGATCTTACAAACTGTATATTCATTCTTAAATGTAAAAAGTCGATTTTCGTGATTTTTCGACGTATAAAACAAATTTGAAATTTTTTTTGAACTCGCGACGTATTATTAAGTACTTCAGAAAGCAAAAAAAAGCAAGTTCAAATTCGCATTTCCCACCCTAGTCTAGGTCTTTTGGGTAATTATTTCCAAGAGGTATAATTGTGACTAATTCTTCAATATTCGAAGTCAATTTGCATGGGCTTGAACTTCGGCCGTTTCCACCAATCACGGCTAGGCAAATAATATTTTTACAAATTTTTTTCGTGGTAACTTTAGCTTTTTTCACAACTTTTTTGCGAGAAATAAATTCTATTTTTGAGATATTTGGGGCTGTATGGTGACATCTTGCAATTATTGAACATTCGTAAATTTTCCAGTATCCACCAATATTTGAATTTTCGGAGCTCTCTGATAAAAATCGAAAATGTGGAATTGCAAATTCTAGAATATCTTTTCGACCAGAAAAATCAGGTATGTCAGATTCTTTGTATTTTCCGTATCCACCAATCACAAATATCGATCCGCTTACAAGCTGAATACAATTTTAAGTTTATAACATGAATGCCCACACAAGTTGTCATACAAATTTTTTTTATTATCGATAGTTCACATAAATTTTTCTGATATTATTGGTTTCTAATGGTTAACCAGTGAACTAATTTTTGTAGGCATCCATTTTTTGAAATTATGCCTTAGTTCGACTACATGAAAAATTGCTACATTTGAATGCTTTTAATAGAACGTGAACTTTATGCGTATACGTCCTACGTACTAAAAAGGCTTAAATATTTCGTTTTTAATCTATTCGAAGGAAAATAAGCGTAATGGCAGTTTCAGACATGATTAATCAAATTAATAATTTTTATATTTATTTATTACCTTCACATTATTATGGTTTTTGAAAATAAAAATAATATTTGAAAAATTGTTCATTTCTTTATAGACGAACTTGTCTGACAAAATGGCCCAAAATTACTTAGCGTTGTCAATGTTTTCAACTTTTTTTCGTAAAGACCGTTGAGAGTAAACTATTTATAATATGATAAATACCTGCACGCCTGCATTAAAAATATTCTGGAAATCTGTCAGTTGGAACCATGTATCTATTGAAATAACATAAACCCACACATTTTTTTCTAAATTTCCACCAAAGATGAAAATAGCTGCTCCATATTCAGAATTATACGGAACTTCATTCAAGGATAAACACTAATCATATATTTAATTTCCAAGTGTTTTTTGTTTAAAAAGTCAATGTGAAAAACTCATAAGCAATTTTTATCACGCAAATGTTTTTTTTTAAATATTTTTTGTTACAAATTATAAATTGTTTTTTGTTGATTTTTTTGTCAGAAATGATTTTTTATTAGAAATTGTTTGTTTTTTGTTAAAGTATTTTTCTACAAAATAGTCCCTTTTTTTAATTTGGGGTCGCTAAAGAAAATAATTGGTAAAAAATATTTTTTTTCAACCCTGTGTATCCCAAAAAGTTAAATTTAATATTTGTAGTAGTGCCTATCCCTGACTATATGTCCAGCTGATCCAGGATCAAGATGTTTTGGAACATTCGTTAAAACATCATATCCCACCGTGAAAGGCGAATGATTTAACTGGCACAGATATGTTTTTTCATTTTCAACCATTAGAAAAAAAGAAGGTTCAGGACAATTCATATTTTGGCGAATATCAAAAGTGTCATAATGAACAAATCTCCGCCACTCTTTTGGAGAATGATAATCGCACAACTGATTTTGAAGCCATCTCTGTTATAAAGGTGTCCGTAAATATTAAATGGATTCGGAAAAAACCAATGATTACCACAAAATAAGTTGAATTTGTATTGTTATACAAGCAAATCCGATATTCTAAACAAAAAATAAGCAACCTTTTTTTATTGAAATCGATTTCTCATGTTCTGGACGGTGGGGAAAATTAAAAAATTACCGAATTTGAGACTGTGGTTGAAAAATAAACTAACATCCCCTTATTGTTGACCGCTCAAAAGAGGTATCACAACTCTTTTGAATCCGCGCCTGTTATTGGCTGCTCTCAAATGAAGGAATATGGTGCGTAGGTTCGTGAACTTTCAACCTCGAGTGGTTTCTATTTAGGCGGCGCTTTAATAACTACTGCACCCACAATCCCCTCTTAATGGTGCTCAAAATGCAAGCCAAATGTTTGCACATGTTTTTCCAAAAAATGAGTGTTTTGAACATCAGCAGCCTTTGATCAGAAAAACAACGACAAAATTCAGATTATCAATACACGCTTAATTATTATGGTATTTGAAAATGAAAATAATCTTTGACAAATTGACCGTTTTTGTTTATAGAATTTTTTTTCAAGATGTCCTAAATAACTTTAGTTTTGGCCGAATTTCGGACATTTTGTCCTTTCAGACAGGCACCACAAACTGACTTTTGGGTTCGCTGCAAACGGAGCTATTTTAAAATTTGTTATGGACACCCTATCCATAATTCAATTTCTGAATCATAATCTTCATAAATCTCCATCACACTTCTCAAGTTATTTTGAAAAAACATTTTTAATTGGTCACTTGGTTGTGTTACGTAACTGCTCAAGTCTCGGATTAAACTTTCTTTATTTTGAGAACATTTGATATCAGAATTTTCATCTTCATCAGAATCTTCATCTTGATAATGTTCGTTTGCAGAATTTTCTCGAGGATAATTTCCTTCAATCCAACGCCGAATTGCTAAAATTAAATAATTATAAATTGATAAATAATTATTTTTATAAATTTATTAATAATTATTGATACATAAATACCGTCAATAATTTGAATATCACTTTTCAAATTTAAAGTTCTTCTGTTTAAAATTCTTCTCAAAAATTTCACTTCCAAATTCGGAAAAAGGCGATTTTCGATAAGTTCTTGAAAATTCAAATCAAAAAAGCCAAAAATCGAACGAGAGTCAAACAGCGGGAGATCGTAGCTTTGTCTTATAAGATAAATTTGTAAAACTTGGTGAATATTTTTAGAATCCGACGTCAAATTTCGAATTATTTCTTCCATAATTCGCACTTCCGAAAAGTATGCAGCAACTGCAAATATTTCCACCAGGTCACCCGGGGACAAATATTCTTCGATTTTAAATCGATTATTTTTCATTTTTGATAATTCTTCAAAATGGTGAAATTCGATGAGGTCAAGTTTGATTTTCAGTTTTTTCGATTCTTCAAATTCGCAATTTCGCAAATAATCAAAATGTGGAAAAATTGATAACTGAGAAACTGAATACTCCGCCGTTTGATTCATGAAAAAAGTCAAGTCAACTTAAACTGGGTTTTATTAAAATTCAACTCTGTACTCAGAAAACGATTTCTAAAACTTTCTATGTGCTAAAAATGTTATTTTTTGGAATTTTTTCATAATTTTAAAATTTTGATTTTGGCCTTGAAATCGTAAAAACAAATGGAATTCGGTGGTTGCATCTGCTTTCTACCGAAACCAATTAATACAAAAATTTCATTTTACCTCAATTTAGACCGCATTCCACCATTTTTAAAATGTTTTTTCAAAAAAAGATTTATAAAGTGCAAAATATAATTCTGAAAACGATCAAATTAAACAAAATAAGCTCAACGGTTTAACATTTCATTTGAAACAGTAAAATACGAAAATTATAAATTATTTAAGAGTTTACGTTTGTCTTCAATGGTATAACTTGAAACAGACAAGAGAAGAAACCTACTGTATTAATTCCGAAAAAATAAATGTAATTCTGCTAAGGAGTATATCTAAAATGATGCCTTTGCGTCGTATTATATGACTACGTCACAAATAGAGAACGTGACCAATGAAATCACAAGATTTCTATTCTTGTGACGTAGTGATAAAATACGACACATAGGCATCATTTTCGATATATACAGCATGTCACATTTTTAGTTGCGATCTTAGTTTTCTGCTTTTACTCACCTCCACGAATCCAAACGTTGGAATTTACAAACACGTAGGTGTTTAACAAATTGAAATTCTTATTTACCTATAAACGGTGTCAATCAGTTTCGAGAACAAACAAAGATGGCAAGCAAGAATGTGACATGCTGTATAGAATATACAGTATAGTACGAAAAATTCACAAAAAAACCCGCTCCTATGATATCAAAAATTTTGTCATTTTCTGTGAATTCATTTGCTGTTTCATATTCATCAGATTCTGCAGATTGAAATACATCGTAATCACTTTCTGCATCCGAATCACAATCTCCTCCAAAATCGGACCATCCACTTTCCTCCTCACTTTCTTCATAATCATATTCATCATCTCCTGATTCCTCTCAAATACAGGATTTTTTCATGGGTAAAAATTTCCGAAACAAGTATTTTTAAAATATTTACTCATTGTTTTATGGAAACTTTGAATTTAAAAAATAATTGTTTCGAAAATTTTCGTATGGCCACACAAATTTTAAATGGTTAAAATTTCGGTATTTTTAAAAAATTGAGGTTTTGGCCAAGTTTCGGCCGCGCTATGCAAATAAAGATTGTTTGCGATTGAAAAATGGGGGACAGACCTCTCGAGTCGAAAGTCTTGACACTCATTTCCTACTGCGTAGATAATCCCAGGTGCTCACATGTAGGCTTGCCAAGGATTTTTTAAGGTGGCTGTAACTCGGCCGGAATAAAATAAAAAAATTTTAAACTTTGACACAATACTAATTATATCATGAGTAAAAGATTTGAAATCTCAAAATTTGGTGCTCTGTCAATCTTCGATTTTTTAAGAACTTTTAAGAGGTCGAAAAAAATTCTAATTTTATGTTAGAAAATGCTACAGAGGTCAGAGCTAATAGAAAATTTAACTAGGAATTTTTTGAGATTATAAATTTTTTTTGAAAATGCTTAACGGCTCTGGTGCCTTGGCGGAACTTTTTTTCTGTGATTCCAAGAGTTAATTAAGGGGATGTGGGCGTTAGAATCTTTCATCTTATTTTTGAAATGTGGAGTTAAAGAGTAATATTATATTTAAAATATAAAGAGAATCGCAAATTCCATAAGAAAATTGAGAATTATTTGAATATCCCGGCCCTACTACTTAAAAACACACTACGTTTTCTAATTAGGGGGGAATATTCACAAAAGTGTGAAAGGGGGATATATATACAATTACTTATGAGCTCCCTAGCACCTTTATGCACATCCGAGTACTCATCCCTTACACCTGTTATTATATTTGATCAGAGTTGGTGTCAAACTGTTTTTCGCTCACAAACAAACTTAATTTGCACATTGCGGCGATTTAACCGCCCAGCCAAAAAATGACCATCGGTTTCTAAACGCCCGGTTTTTAAGGAAAATTTAAATATCTTATAGCTACAAAAATTTAAAATAGTGTAGTATCCAACTTGGTCGATTTTTTTTTGCCTCAATAGAGTTGAATTTTGGCTGAGAAAACTAGAAATGATAGCGACAAACGTTTTTGCATGTGAAACCTTCGGAACAAATCAAAGAGAAAAATTGTACTGGCTTCGTAGGTTTATCACGTGACCGGGAATCAGTCATGGAAATTTCTCAATATTACTAAATTAATCGTTCAAAATTCCCGTTCCTACGTTTGAAACTTCCACAAATTCAAGTTTTCCTTCATGTTGATTTTTCTGTTCTGCCACTTCATTTGGTGCCGTGTTAACAATTCTTTTGTCCAAAAATTTCATATAATCTTTTGGCCATAAGCAGAATTGTCCATCAATATCATTTAGTGACCAAGTTCCATAAATAAGTCCTCCACGAAGTTTTCCCTTGTAATCAACTTCATGTGTCTCGTAGACTTTTGTAAATCGAATACTTTCTCTGTTTAATTTTCGCTGAGCTGAAATCCACTGAAATTTGCCTACTGCATCTTCACCAGTGCCACTTATGACAGGAAAAAGACGGATTCTAAAAATTTAAATGACTCTGAAATTTGACCTCATCGGATTTAATTTTAAAATTAAGAAATTATAGGTAGGGAGGGCTAAGTTTAAACCAGCGATTTGAACAAAAACGAAAAAAATGCCGCGTTTTTAGCGCACCAAAACTGGCCATTAATAAGAGAAAAGAATTAAATTGAAGAAAAATTTCAAGGCTTGTCAATTGCATCAATTATTTCAAAATGATAATGGAGCGACCATATCCATCATGATGCCCGAGTAACTTAAATCTCTCATTTGCCTTTTAAAAGAATAGGGAATAAGAGATTTAAGTTACTCGGGCATCATGATCGATATAATTGGTTGATACCCAGAAACCGAACAGAAACTGAGAAAATTATAACAGCCATACTCACTGATTTTTTTTGGAAAGTTCATAAATTTTCAAAATAATTCAGAAAATGACAAAAAACGATTTCAAATTATTAATACACGCTATATAATTATACAGTAGTTTTTATAAATAAGATTTGAAAAATTGTCCGTTTTTTCTTTATTGACTATCACGTTTTTCCAAAAATTTCAAATGTACTCAAAAGTACTTTTCAAGGACACCTGTTTTTATATAAAATCAAATATTTTTTACCTTACATTCATTTCATATTGCACAATATTGTCGACTTCCTCTCCTTGATTATTTCTAGAATCGGTGAAATATCCAAAAAAATGAATTTCTTCCATTCCAAAGATTTTGACTGATTCATAAGGAATAAATAAAAGTTCTGATGGTATGACGATTTTGATTGGCTCGGGAATTTCTAGTTTTTTGTATCCATTTTGCATCGAATACCGAATAAACGAGATATAATTCAATAAAGTTTGAACTTCATGATTTAATTCAAAAAGTGATACAAACCAATGACGAGTAGGACTGTCCAATCCCATCATATTATTTACTGAATAATGTTTTTAAGGGGGTTGTCGGTGTAAATTCTAGTTTTTTTTAACGTAGAGTAAACACCGATTAAAATCGACCTTAAGAAATACCATGGTTGTTTTAATGAAATTTCTTGATGGCTAATAAAAGATAAACTTAATTTTGGTTGTCACGTGATAATAAATAGCCATGATCCGTATTTCAGTACTAATTATGTTTAAAACGACGGTGAACTAAATAGTTATTGATTCAATACCACTAAGGTCGGTTTTTTTAATACCTCGAAATGGAGTCTCTAGTCATTCTAATTATTTTGCGTTGCGCTGAGAGCCGATTTTTCGATTTCCGGTATTTTACCGGTTTTCACCGAAATTATTCGGTTCTCGAAAACCGCTCAACGTTTTCATGAACTTACAGGAAACTTATGTCAAAAAGGAAATTCTGACACCGTGAGGGTGTCATATTTGAAATGATTTTGCTATCTTTTAGTTGTATGAGTGAAATCGGACAAGAACATGTTACATCTTTACAGTTTGACCTCAGAATTCGAAAAAAAAATGTAAAAATGATTGACACCGTTGAGATGTCATATTACATGGTTTTGCATCTTTGGATTGTATGGTGCAATTCGACCAAAACATGGGAATCTGTACAGTTTGACTTCAGGAATTCAATAAAATTATCAAAAATGAAATATGACACCGATTTGAGGGGTCATATTACATTGATTTGAGTATATTTTATTGCATGAGTGAAATCGGCCCAACCATGGCCTGAGCAAAGTTTTACCTCAGGAATTCAATAAATTATTCAAAAATGAAAAATACAAAATTTTCTGATTAATTATAATTGTCATTTTTAATCTTAATTTTAAAAAAATATAACTTATAGATGAGGGACCGTCAGCTTGGAATTTCTCGATTTTCAAGTTGCCATAGAGAATAAATTTCACCTTTACTAATACGTTATCGACCTTTACTACAAGAATATGACCATCAAAAATTTCTGAGACCACACTAGGTGGCGTAAATTGAGTTTTGAAAATAAATAAATATTGTAACTTTATTGAAAAGTATTTAAATGAACTTGCTCAAAGTCCCCTTATCATGCTTATCGGACGCAGAATGAAGAAATAAGTGAGAAATATATTTTCTTTCTGGCCATCATACTTTTAAAAAAAAATTTAATTCGTGATTTATAAGCAAATTTAAAACTTTGAAAGAAACTATTAATTTTTGAATTCAATTATGAAAATCTGTGTTTTTAAAAATTTTAATATTTTGAAATTTATACTTACTTTTGAAGAAACTTTAAATTTTTTGAATTCAAGTTTTATGAAAAATTATTTATTTATTTAAAAATTATCAAAAAGTTATTGATTTTGACTTTTTGTTTCTTTTGAAATAAAATACTCTTTTAACTTATTTTTACATGAGATTAGATGATAGATTGAAAATTTTGAACTTTTGGAAAGAACCACTTGGGATAATTTTTAATTTTCAAATTTTGTTAATATTTTAAGGGTTATTTGTTCTATTTTTTTGGCGAAATTCCGATCCGATTGTCCCTGATTTTTTTTATCCTATCTAAAATTTTGTGCTTGAAAAGTCAAGCCAACAAAAAATTTTCGTGCGTCCAAGCGAAATCGAAAGAAATTATGTTCACTTGATTGAGTTAATTTGCTGAATGAGTCAGAAAAAACATTGTGATTCTGTTCTTGTATCGGTTGGATTCAAATTTGAAAAAAATGCTGTTTCATTTCGGACTTCAAATTTGAAAATGTGTTTCATGTTCGATTTTCCAGAACTGATCGGCGTCGAACAGATATTATGTGTTCGGTTGCCGACCCCTATTAAATTTTGATTTTTTATGCTTTTCAACCCGGAAAGCTTGTTTGAGTTTCTTTTCTACAGTATGTACAGGGTGTAAGATTTTTACTTCCTTTTTTTTCCAAAAAAACTTGGTTTTACCTTGATTTCCGCGCCGTTTTAATTGCGTTGTCAGAAGAGTTTTCTTCAGATTCAACCAATCAAAACGGCGGAAATCAGTCAGTGTACCAGTTTGGAAAAGAAGGAAAAAACCTCTACCCTGTGAGAGCTTTTTTTCGCGGTAATTGAAGGAAGATCTCAGAGAATCCTTGATGATGAAAAAAACTTTTTGGTCTGTTAGTAAACCAATGGCGAAGCGCCCTCCAGTTGATTACTTTTGGCGGAGCATCATCAAGGTTCTCGTAGATATCCTTTATTTTCCCGCGAAAAAACGCCTTACATACTGGTACTGGTTGAGTTATCGGTTTTTTATGCTTTGAGCGCATCGCTCTCTGATTCAAATCAGAATGACGGAGAAGGAGGGAGAATTGCTTAGTTCTTGGGTCCGCTCAAAGCCATACAAAACAGATAAGTCACCAGTATGTTCATCTAGATTTAAGTTCTCCCGTTCGCAACCCTAAATATGACCCTCATCGGTTTCATATTGTCTTTTGTATTTTTATTTAATTCCTTAGGTCGAACTCACCTGGCCATGTTTTGACGAATTTTCACTCATGCAATTAAAATGTACTAAAATTCACCTGTAATAAGACCCTCATCGGTGTCATATTTCATTTTTTTGATAATCTTATTGATTCCTGAGGTCAAACTGTACAGATGCCCATGTTTGGCCGAATTTCACTCATTACAATCAAAGATGGCAAAAATCATTAATATGACACCTCAACGGCTTGTCAGATTTCATTTTTGACAATTTTTTTTCGAATTTCCTGAAGTCAAACTGTACAGATGCCTTTTGGCCGAATTTCACGTCATACATCTAAATAGCAAAATCATGTAATATGACACCTCAACGGTTGTCAGATTTCATTTTTGACATTTTTTTCGAATTCCTTAATTTTTTTGGAACCCTCCCTGTAAGTTTCATGAAAACGTTAGAGCGGTTTTCGAGAACCGTATAATTCCGGTGAAAACCGGGTAAAATACCGGAAAATTCGAAAATCCGGCTCTGCAGCGGCAACCCAAAAAAGTTATGTCGAATGTGCTATGTTAGCTTGACTAGAGACTTCGTTTCGTGGTATCTAAAAAACGCGTGAAATGGACACTTTAAAAAAAAAAGTTAAAATTTTCGAAAAAAATTCTTATAAATAAGAAAAATTTTCGAAAATTTGTATTTTTTCTCTTCATAAAGCTTTATTTTTTCAGAAAAAAAAGTGATGCCCATTGGATTAAAAAAGTATTTGAGTCATCAAATAACCGCCGCATAGATTTTATTTTATATTTTTTTCGTATTCTCATGTCTGACAAAGGTGTCATATATTATACTTAAAAACTAATGGTTTAGTTTTTTGATGAAAGCCATTTATGATGACTTTAGTAATTTTCGTATCGTACTACTGTTTATCATCCTACTAAACGAATTCTACTGAATAAGAAAGCCACATTGAATTTGTTCTAAAAAACACCTGAGGAATAATTATCCTTACTTTTATTTTTGAATTTTGTATTAATTCTTTCAGTGGTTTTTTTGTGGATGTAAAAAGTTCATCAAAAATTTTCTTATAGCAGGGTTTTTCGCTACATCGTTCATTGAGAATGGCTGCAAGTGCTTAATAAAATCAATCAATTCTTTTCGTATCAATAACTGGTTACTTTGAATGTCTTCATATGTAGCAAAGCAAGAGATAGCAATTTCTTTTAATCTTTCCATTTTTGATAAATATTCAGAAATAGAAATCGGAAGTCAAATGAATTCTTCTTTCGTAATTATTTGCTATGGTTTTGAATCTGGTCAAACAGTTGAATATATTTATATTTTTTTATAAAATGGAGCCAGTTTTTCAAAGTTAAGGGTATCCCGCGTCCCTAAATTTGACATATTCTCGATAAATATTAGCCAAACACGGCTTCAAGGATATTATTCAGATTAGCCTGTTTTGTAGAAACTAGCCTTCAGCTTGCGTCAGAAATGTGCCAAACATTTTGTATGCTTACACTCCGTGACACATTAGCGACAAGAAGACAAACGTAAACGGAAATATATCTCCTCCCAGGTTTTATTATGAAAAAAAACCTAAATTTTATACAACCTGTATAATTACTAATTCAAAAACTCCACATTTTTGTCGATAAGTGCTATATTTTTCTAGAACATGCAAAAAACCACCGTTTTTTGGCATTCGCCTCGAAAAATCTATCTCCTCCCATGTTAAATTTGCAAATCAGCTCAGAATTTTGCAAAAAGCTAGTTCCAAAACAAATAGAAAACTTACAGGGCGTTTTTTTTTTGCAATTCGACCCCAAACTCAAAATGAATTTGTCAAGGTCACGTGGAAAAATTTCCGAAAAAAATGGGCTTCGATTTTTCGAAAGTAGGGCTAAAAAGAAAGCTGGGGAAACACTGAAGAGAAAGTTGCTTACGTCAACCCGATATGAAGTTTTAGTGGTCAAATTGACACAACGTTATTTTGAACATAATTTTTTGTTGTCATTTGGGTGTTTTATGCGTTCAAAAATAAAACAATTGATTTGGTGCATTTTTTTATGACATAATAACTGCAGAAAATGTAGGAACCGGGATACCCTTAAGGGGTATATCTGACAGATTTAACATATTCACGGTGATATATTTCGAAAACTAAAAGCTTTGAGAAAAACCGAAAATTCTTATTTGTAGATTTATCCTTAATCCTGCGGAAAAGTACATCACAAATTATTTTGACCATTACAACCAAATAGGCGTAAAATCGTAACAACGTGACATTTTCAAAACTTCAAATCTATCTCCTCCCAGACGGTTATCAAATTGAGCTCAAATTTTCACAGATCACGAAACGGTAGTATATAAATTTTTAATGGAGAGCTTTTTTTTGATCCGGCGACTGAACAATTCTAGAACGCCAAATAACCGGACGATTTTTAACAATTTCAGACTTCAAAATCTATCGCCTCCGTGGATATGTTTGCGAAATGGCTCAAATTTTTATTAAAGTATTCCTCAGAAAATATCAAGAGATAATGGAGAGCTTTTTTGCAATTTCGAGCCAAAACTTGAAATATGATTTTTTTGGTCATTTCCGAAAAAAAAGTGCTTCGATTTTTTCGAAAAGTAGGCCTCAAAAGAAAGCCAGTGAAACACTGATGAGAAATTGGCTTAGGTCAAGTCGGATTTTTTGAAGTTTTAGTGGTCAAATTCGAGCAACTTTATTTTTTAACTTCATCTTCTAAAAAATACTTAGAAGAAAATCAAAAAAATGCGAAAATTTCGAATAAATTTTTTTGTATGATTGGGTTCTTAGTAGACTTAATAATCATCCCGTATCAATTTGGGAATTTAAATGCCTTTAAGCTCTTTATTATATCAGACAGATATACCCCCTTAACCCACAACTCAGAAGTTATGAACAGTACGTACTCAGCGGTGGCCAAATCTGGCACCTGACTTTAAAAATCATATTTTTATCCAAGTTAACGTTAGCAAAAATATAAACTATTAATTCAATAGCTTCAACAATTATTTGATAGAAAACAAATTAAATTATATTTTTTCGGTTTTTTACATAATTTTTCTTGAGACAATATCGTAAATAGAAAATATTTGACTAAAACCTTCAATTGAAGAAAAAACGGTTAGGAAATCAGTTTGTCATATTAATATAAAAAATAACGCCCGATAATTTGCCACCGTGCGACAAAAAATGAAAAAGAAATTTAGTAAAGCGCCGCATTATTTGTGTCCGATTTTACGAGGTGTTCAAAAGTAAACAGTATCCATTGTCAATATATTGGTTTAGGGACACATGAGTTGTTGTTTTGCACAAGAATAAACTTATTATCATATATATTTTTGAAAGAAATTACCTTTTTCGAGAGAAAATCGAAAAAAATTTGATGTGTGTAATCAAAAAGAAAGAAAAAATTTTGATTTTATGAATATTTTATTTTCATTTTTTGACACATAAATAAATCCTAGAATCACGGTGGCAAAGTTCATAAAAATCCATTTTTTTTTTCAATTCAAATTCTTCATTTGACTTTTTTCAGGCCCCGATTCCGGGTCGCAACATTGCTTATCTCAAGAACTACAAAAAGATAGAGAAAGATAAATAAGCCAAAGATAGAGAATTTCAAAACACCGATCATTTTGAATAAAAATGTTTTCGGAAGAAGTTAACTTATTAAAAATAGAAATCGCAAGTCACTTTGGCCAGATATGGCCAGCGCTGAGTATGTGGGTTAAGGGCGGTTGATGCAATCTGGAATTTTTTTAATCGGCGCTCTCTGAGTTAATTTTTTTTAACGATCATATTTTTCAATATTAATCGATCTATGAGATCCCATTTTCGAATGTTTGCCTAGGCTAAATCGCAAAAATCCAAATTTGTCGAAATGATATTTTTCTGATTTAGTACAACGAAAAGATGCGCAATCATCGGTTTTATGTAACCGGCATTACTGAGTATAAACCATTGGTCAATTTTGTGTCACTAGAGCCAGAATAAAAATGCGTTAACATACGATTTTCACGATTTAGCACCACAGGCAAACATTCAAAATTCGGATACAAAATTGGCTCATATTTTATGAGTCATAGACGAAGGCTGTGGTGGATTTGATGTCAGCAAGTTTTTAGAAAATTGTTTTGTGCATAACACTTTAAATCCAAATTTATTTTTATCTAGGAACGGATATGTTTTTTTGAAGTGAAATTTTTGAAAAAAAATGTATCGTTCTAAAAATTTAGGAAAACAAAAATTGTCCAGTGTTACTTGGTCACTATATTCGATATAATATCTACCCAAAAATGATAATCTGACCGGAATTATCTGCTTTGGTTGAAAAAACTAACCGAACAACATCGTGCGAAGGTCAGGGTCAACCTCGAAGTTTTTTGATAAAAGTTGTTGCTTCAAATTGAAAAACAAATTTATAACTTTTGCATTTTTTTTAACAAATTTCTTTATTTATAATTGATCAATTTTCATCGCTTTTCCGCTTACTTCATGCAAAAATTACCAAAAGGCTATAATATTGTAAAGATTAAATTTTAGTCTATTTTATATTTGAGTTCATCTCAGAAAATCAAACTTATAATTTCCAACATTTCCTTGGTTTACCGGTCATTTTTAATAAATCACCAATTTCGAGAACAAATCTTTTTCGGAAACTTTCATTAAGAATTTCCCTCATTTTGAGCGTTTTCAATCTAAAAGTTGAGCATCTAGATTTTTTGTGAGTTTTTTCTCCCGAAATCAGAAAGTGCTGTAAATGGATCCCCCACTAATTGAAATGTTTAGTTTTGAACAATGGCGTCTTTTCATTGGCGGGGATCTATCTACAGCACTTCCTGATTTCAAGAGAAAAAAAGTCACATATTGTAGTTTCATTATTTTTACTATGTGCAAAAACACCTCACTAAGAGTCCGGCAAGCGAATGACTATGCTGATATGTAGATGCAGAGAACAAAATTTGAAAAAATGGCGCGCTGAAAGTTTTTTGAAAATGTTTGGCGTTTTTGGGAAAACGGTGTTTTACAATATTCGGTTCATGTTTTCCAGTTTTTGTGTTGGTGGCACTCGACTTTTAATTTGGCTTGAGAAATCGCCACAATAATTAAAAAAACTTTTTCTACGGTAGAAATTATACCAAAAATTGTTTCAAGGCGTATTTTAAAAAAAAGCTACCTAAGTGTTTTGAAGAAAATTTCGAAGAGTTTTTCCCTTGCATTTAAAATTGTCCTCCCGACGGAAAGGTTTTCAATTCTATTGCGTCTTTTTAAATTTCTGCTAAATTGGACTGCGTGGAGATAGGTCCATGCGTTGGCGCTCATCTCTCTTTTTCTCGGGCCGATATGACCTATTTCCACGCAGTCTACGGTATTTTTAAGGCATTACATATATATTTTAGGAATTTCAACTTTTCGTAGATGATTTTCTGATCGAATCCATTTTCTTCAAGCTTTATTTTTATGCATAAATAAGATATTTTTTCTATTTATTAATTTTTGCAATTAATAAAATGAAGGTAAATTAAATAATTTTTAACCGGAATAAATTAATTGGCAGGGCGTAATTTATTAGCAGTCAACACTTTTTAAGTTGTGCTTTAATTATACATATATGATCGACATGTCAGCTATCTTCAGAAAATAATAAACTCTCAGAGGACGAAATGGCCTGTCTGTCATATTTGCAAAAAAATTGGCACTATTTGGATATGCAAAAAATAGATTTGGAGTCTCAGTATTTTTCAATAGAAATTTGTTTTAATCTAAGATTTAATATCATTATTTAACTCCGTGCCGCATATTGAGCACAATCGCCTTTGAAAATAATCAGGTTCTCGAACTCTCTAATATGATTTTGCGCAACGGAGTTAATTTTATTGAAAGCTTTTGGGCGGGACAATTTTAAACATGTAAATAAAATATAAAAATCCAGGAAATTGATTTTGATCAACTGATTATTCACTAATAATAAGTTTATAATAAGCCTCGGAGAGTTATATTGTGGCCCGAAATTTAAAAAAAATACCGGATTTTATATACGTTATATAATTTGAGGGTCCTAAAATACAGACCTACCAAATTTTATGTTGCATTTTGTAGACCTTCTATATGTATAGAATGCACAGCAAGAACACTACAGACTAACCTATAACCACCGTTGGTGAAAATTCCTCTGCGTTATTATGCTACCGTTGTGAGACTAAATTTCCTATATTTTTCCTTTGTGGAATTTGCAATGATTTCTGATGCGCATAACGAGAAGCTTGCGAAAGGCTGCGGGATGAATGAAAATACCGATACAAAATTTTAATCGGGATTTTTCATAGTCAAAATGCGCGAATTTTTTTTCTTAGTGTGTTTTTTTCGTTTTCGTATTATATTTCATTTAATCCTTGTGTGCACAGAGCCAATATATTGGCTCAAGCATACCTAAGGACCTTAGGCTAAGGTCATCCGACAAGAGCAAAAAAATGATCGTAGAATCGTTTCTTTCAAACACATTTCAATGAATTTTGCTTGGATATTTTGTTCAAATATTACGGGAGATTGATTTATTAAGATTTTTTGCCTATGTTTTACTTCTGAATAAATTATTTTTAACTAGACATAAAATTCAAATGTGAGATAAGCCAGTTTTTAGGAAATCTTTTTGTGCATACATAACACTAAAAATTGATTGGTATCTAGGGAGTCCCTACTAGGGACAAATATTTTTTTTTGGAAGTTACATTCCAAGATTTTCAATTTCAAGTATTCCATGAAAACAATTATTTATTATAAAAATGAATTCAAGTTATCAAAAATTGACCAGTGTTACTTTATTACCATATCTACCTTAAAACAATAACAAAAGTTTAATACAGCAGGGTCCGGCGGATAGGTGAAACCCACGAAAAATTACCCTAACTAAATTCTGAATCTTGTTTTTATTGACCAATCAGAGCGTATCTTCCCAGGCGTCCGGCGGATAGGTGAAATCCCGGCAATAGGTGAAGGTTTTGAGCAGAAACTTTCACCTATCCGCCGGACCCTGCTGTAATCTGCTTTATTGGGAAAAATAAACATTTTTTTATAAAAAATTGTGATTTTTTTTCATCAAAATTTTACATTATTTTATTAATAAGTTTTGATTTATGATATATAGACTATATACTATAGTTAACTTTATTTATATAGTCTATATATCATAAATCAAAACTTATTAAAATAAGTCTAAAATTTTGATGAAAAAAATCAAGCTAAAGCGTGTCCACCAATCAATTTTCCGCCAAAATCGACCAATCAGGCTTCATTTTTCACATGTACTGGTTTGTGTGAAATTTTATTGCGCATTTTTTGGTATGAATATTTTTTTTCAAAAATCAGCATTTTTCCATACAAAATATAATTTATTACGAAAAATTGTATTTTTGACCAAAATATGGGGTTTTTTCATCCGCCAATTTGATGCGAGAGAGAACGAGAAAAGATTATTTTTTTCCTCAAAGCTCAGCAGTAGTTCGGTTAAATGACATTTTCAAAAACCTTTGCTAGGCTTTACTACTCGAGAAAAAAAAATTTGAAGTTTGGTATTTGGTTTTTCTGAGTTTTTCGAAAATTTATAAAGAAAAAAAAAATTTTGCCGAATTTAAAAAAATCGGAAAAAAATTTCGAAAAATATTATATAGTCTATTTAGATCTAATCGGACCAAACTATGACGTCGGCAAGATACTTGTGCATCGTTTCCGAAGGAAATGTAACTTGTTAAAACAGCTGTGGCCTTGTATCACGTGACATGGTACACCTTTCTTTTCTCACTATATTTTCTAGAACTAAAAATTAAAACTCTAGAAAATAAAATGTTGGATTGCAAAAATATTACCTTTCAACTTCCGTATGCAAAAAAAAATTGAAATTCCAACTGTCTTGAGCTTTATGTACAAACGTCCAAAGTAGAGCCAATATAATAGCTCTGGTGCTTGGCGGAACTTTTTTTATATATGCTCACAAGGTTAAACGAATTTCCTTTCAATTTATTTGACGCTGCACACTCTATATATGTAGCAGAGTGTCATTTACGAGTGAAATATCTTTTTAGAAGATTTATTAGAATAAGAAGGTAAATGTGAGCAGCATTTACAGAAAAACTACTATAAATACTTTTTTTATTAGCATTTTCACCGATAAGTAGCATTTTAAAGCGATTTGCGGAATTATAAAATATAATTAACAAAATAGTCTCAGTAGCACATTTTATTTAAAAAATAAAGATTTCCGAGTTACCATTTCGAAAATATATTTTTGCCCTTTTTAATTTTTGCAAAAATATCTGTATATGGGATCCCTGGGTACCTGTTCTATCTTTTTAAGGATAGAATTCATAAATTAGGTGCGTGGAGATTTTTGTAGATATCGAGTAAATGGTATTTAAGATTTATTTCGATTTCTTCATTCATATCTAAAGAGATCTCGATGCACTCACTATTTTTTCATTTAGAACAATAGATAAGGTGTCTCGGGATTTTAATGGATATACAATTAAGTTATTTTACCACTTAGTGCGGTGCTAAAAAAATACTTTAATAATTGAAGAGATCGAAAAATTTACCTCTACATTTGGAATTGAAGACGAAGTGCCCGATAAAAAAAATAAACTGAAAAATTTTGTATCTGATTTCAGTCATTCGTTTTTTCATGCCAAGTTAGTAAGGTAACTTTTTTTTAGGTAACCTGGTAGTTTTTCTGCTACCATTTGAGAACGGAACAAGATATTCACAAACGGATTTTTGCATCCAACAGCCAAGCAATGAATTAATCACCCAAACTGTTTGATGTTTCACCGGATGTCCGGTGATACCGGAAATTGACCGGTAAAAATTTAAAACGTCAGTTTTGAGCAGACGACACATGATTCGAGGCCATTTTTTGGCAATAAGTATAACTTTTCTATCCCAAAATTAAAAAAAAACGGAAAAACTGTAATTTGACATTTTTAGAGGTTTCATATGACAAAAATTTTATTGACAAACAGGTTGTCTGACTTAAAAGATAAATAAACTGAAATTTGACTCCTTGAGTGTCAAATTATAAAAAAAATTCTGTCAAAAGTTTGGGGCACAAAAAGTTATACTGACTGCCAAAAAATTGGCTTCGAAGAGTGTGCGGTTTTCTCGGAACTGACGTTTAAAACTTTACCGGTCAATTTCCGGTATCACTGAAGTCTAGTGACATCCGGTGAAAATGCGAAAACATTTGTTCATTAATTTATCTCTTGGCTGTTAGCTGAAAAAAATCCATTGGTGTATACTCGTTCCGTTCAAATGACAGCGAAAAAACTACCGGGGTTACCTAAACGAAAGTTACCCCAGTACTGCGGTGTTTGTCGATATGGACATGTTTGATTTTGCCGTGTTGCTTACTATGTAAAAACCTGCCATAAAAATGTGAGCAATATTTTTGCACGACTTAACACACCTCTTAAAACAGTTAGGTATTAATCAAACAGCGTAAATTTTTCCACATAAGTAGATTTTCAAGAAAATTACAAAATTAATACGCGCTTCATTAATCAAATTGGATGTTTTGTCCTTATAGACGAACGTGTATTTCAAAATTACGTAGATTTTTACCAAATTTCGTCATTTTTACCTATTTTTCAGCATAAGTTTTAGCGGACACTACTCTCTTAAAAATATTATAAATTAGGTAATAATTATATTGGATATTTTTAATAATATGCAGTAATTTGGAAGCAATTTAAATTATAATTTGGCGGGAAGCTTGAACAAGGAAAATTTGGCTGTTTTTGCGATAACATTAAATCTCTATTAAAAAGCTTAAAAGTTAGGCCTTTATCACACACATACTCTCTTAGCGAATGACAGTCAAGATAAATACTACGATAGAGTGCTCAAGATAGGAACTTACATTTTGGGTTTTTAATCATAGGTTTGATACATTATTCCATATCGTCCATATGATATCGATTACGATCCCTGGGTCAAAAAAATCGTTCTTCCTATTTTTTTTTCAAGAAATTATTTTCGACCAATCAGGATGCTCTATTTCTCAAAATAATTTTATCTGAAAATATAGAGCACAGCGGCCATAATCCCCTTTAAATTACAGATCTATCATAAGCACTGTACTTAAAAAAGTCAAACAATTATGGTATTTGATTTTCCATCGTTATCGCTCAGCCAATCAGTGCTCTTGATTTCCTACTGTTTCACAACGATCGAAAATCAAGTTAAATCCACATTTGCCACAGTCTAGCAGACAGAATATACAATGATCAAATAAACTATATTGTCCTTGTCAGGATTGAACGTCTTGAAGAACTCTAGAAACAAATGGGGAACCTATTCTTGTACCCAAATTGGCCAATCATCTTTTTTTGTCCTCAGTATATATCTCCTTGGTGGGTACAAAAAAGGTTTACCTACTCTTGTACCAATTGGTCTCTGAATCCAAATTATTTATATTAGACCAATTAGGTTGAACCTTTTTGGTTACCCATTTGGGTACAAAAGATACCGACTCAAACAAATGTAGCATGTGTCACAATTATGCAAGGACCTTAATTTGGTTCATAAAATGAGAAGGATAGTTTGTAATAAACGAAATTCACTGTTTCAAGACTAGAACGAAATTTTAAGTTGAAGATATCATTGACGTCGCTTTGAACCTACTTTACCGTAGATTTTCTAAGACTTGAAACGTTGGATTTTAAATAAATATGCAATTTAAATGACGTAATTTAGATGAGACAATTCAACTTTCAGAGAACAAATGACTATTAGACAGGAAAATTTACATTGGCATAAAAGGTGTCGTATCTAGGCACTATGGAGCGAAACACAAAAAAATATATTTGAAAATTGTATTTAAAACATTTATAATTTTAATAATTTGCAAACATACAGCGTATCTTTTGCACAGAATTTTTTTGTAAATTGCATAAAAAACGTGAAATTTTTTCACCAATTTTTTTTAAAACCAATAAAATTTTTGAAAAATTTTAACATGTAATTGAACGATTACAAAAGTCAAAAAAATTGGTAGCGAAAAAAATCCATGCTAAAGATACATTCGCCATTTTTTTGTTTGTCACATTTTTTTCCTTTCACACAACAGTGTTGTGTGAAGGTCGTAAATTGAAAAAAATAAGGCAAATCAAAAAACTTAACTTTACAATATCGAACAAGATCCAACAAAAATAAGAATCTGTTTTTAAGGGGTCGTTTTGTCCATATATAAGCACCTATTTCTCGAAAATGGGCAAAAATCTCAGAATTTCTGTCGTTTTGTCTATATATACGCAGTCCTTATAGACACATTTGAGAGTATAAGTTTTTTTCTCAGACCACGGCAAGTTTCATCAAAAAAATAAAAGTTTCCGTGTTTCGAATTTTGAAGTTGCGAGGTCACATGAGAAACATTTGGCTCATTTTCATGCATATCTAATGAATCTTTTTAAAAATAGACAAGCTGAATCTACACCTCTCGTTTTAAATTTTCCCGAACGATACACGGTGGTTTTGTTTATACCATAATATGGCATCAGCTATGCTGCCCTAGTTTTTGGTCCATATTGTCTCTAATTTTCAAGAATGGCGCCAGAAGGCTCAAAAATCTACTTGTAATTAAAAAATACTCAGCAGTTTTAAACCTGATAAAGGCACAACTTTCGTTTTCTAAACGTGTCTTTTGCGACATTATCCTTATAGACAAAAGTCCGAAAATGTCAAGGGCTCATATTTTATTTATATTGTCCTTATATATTTAAATGACAGTCAAATACAATTATAAATTATGTCTCGCTGGATCTAATTCAATATCATGTGTTTTTTCGATTCACAGCCCAGCCCCCTTTTATAACCAAAGTATATATTTCTCATCATTTTTCTACAGCAGAGTGCTTTCAAACGGACAGGTAAAAATAGCCTGATTAATAACGATTTTTGCTAAAAGCGTTTATTTTTAAGAAGTGGCAATTTAATTAAAAACTCAAAAAAATATTTTGTACTTAAGTTTTTGAACAAAAAAAAGTGTAAGCAAAAATTACCTCCGCTTAATTTGTAACCCTTTTGGCACGGCTGGCTGTCCGTTTAGTTTGTCTCTATGCTATAAATATGACAAAGCTCTCTGATTGCTTAAAACCGAATATAAGCAGGAATTTGGATCGAATGGCTGTCGGACACAAACCATTCCTTGGAAGTATTTTGGGCAAACATTTTTTTTTGTAAATTATTCGCTTCCATTTATTTGCTCAAATTTATCCCAAAGATTTTCTTTTTTCGCGTGTTCCCAAAGCTTTGATGTCGGCTTGAGGTCAAGGTCAACAATCTCCATCGAAAAAGTCGGAATCGGCTGCTGGACACTTGGAGGGTTAAACACAACAATCAATGAACAATCTTTTGCTGTTGCAGATATAAGGTGACGACGAACCTTGAAAAATACACTTTAGTTAACGTACCCTAAATGAGAAACACTTGATGTGGCAGCTTCACGAACCTACGCACCCTATTATTTATTTAAGAGCAGCCAATCACAGGCGCGGATTCAAAAGCGTGGTGTGTGAAACACATTTTTTTACCGTTTTTGAAATTATTATGATTTTTGAAATTTTTTTTAAGTCAAAACCAAAAACATTCGCAAAAAAATATATCTAGATGGTTTTAAAAGATACTTTAAGGGGGTGGCATAAATAATCCTGGAGTCAATATAACTTACGAAAATAGTAAGTCATTATATTTTTTCATGCTTATTATAGTTAGCTGAACCGATTTAAATATGTTTCAGCTTCATAAAATCATTTTTAATCCATTTTAGGAAAGATTTGAGTTCGGGTTTTCATCTTTGAAATCGTAAAAATTTGAAAAAACATCGAAGCATTATGAAAATTTTCCCATTTTTTGTCAAAAATTTTTTTGTTTTAATAACTGAAATCTGTGGGTAAAAACCAAAAAAATAGCCACTTTAACTTTTTTCATGGATTCCTACATATTTTCTGACTGCTGTTGGAAAATAATAAAATTTTTATTTTTCATTTTTTATCGACTTTTTCAGAAAAAATATGAAAATTTTGTGAAAATTTTATGAAAAAAATCACATATTAAATGTTTTGGCATCTATTAAATCGCCGTATGTCAACTAATCGGTTAGGTCGCGCGATTACATTTTGAAACTGTTGATGAAATTTCTAACACTTGACTGTGCACTCGATAAGTGCCATTTGGCACTGAATCTTTAAAAATTTTATGATTGTGAAAAATCCCAATATAATGGTGGGTGTAATAGGCGCCATTTTGTTTAATAGTCAGGACATTTTTTAATATCAAAACGCAATTTAAGGTCATTTTTATCACAAAAAAAACTGTTTTTTTTGCCAATTTTTACCCTTTTTATAAAAAAAAAACTTTGATATTAAGAAATTTTCGACTGTGCAGAGTAATTAGGTAATTAATTAGCGGAGTACACCGGACAATGTCTGAAGTTTATTAATATCGTCTTTAAAAACAATTCTATAGTCGGGTTAAGTTATAAATTGATGCATAGTGAAAAGTGGCTTTTGTACTTTTAACTATAGTAGTTATTGTTTAGAAAATAAAAATGTAAACGTTTGTAAGAATGAACACTTTTATTGAAGATAAAAAAATAAAAAATAAATTTCCACATTTTTTTTTTCTTTCATATATAGCTCTGAAAAAATGTACCAATCTGCTGGACTTATGCCACCCCCTTAATGTCCAGTAAAAATATGATTGTGTTAATTTAGTCATCATACAAAATTTTCAAAAAAAAATACCCTAATTCTCACATAACAACTTCAACCACATCCACGCTGTGATTAATTTGAATCATTTTCTCGAATTATTTTAGGGGACCGTATACAGAGTGGTCTGGAGAAAAAAAAGAACAAAATCAAAATATTATAACCGCTACATTATTATGGTCTTTAAAAATAGAAAGATCCTATTTAATTATGGAACTTACAATATCCACATTGTTAAATTTTCATTAATTTCCTTTCTTGCTGATTTGCACCAACTTTTATTTGGATTTTCTAATTCTTCCTGCTGCTTTTTGTTTAGCCGTTGAAAAGCCATTAAAACATCATTTGCAGATTGACCAGATAACTTTTGAAGTTTTGTGATTCCTTGAAGAGGACCAGATAACCCACATTCGGCCAATCTTTCACCAGCTTGATAGGTTGAAGCCTATTTTTTTTTTAGTATTGTTTCAAAAAAATGGCGATTTAAAATGAAAAAATTTTCAAATTGAACTCTTCATTTGTTTTACTGTCGTATTTGTACACGGATTGTTTTCTNGCTGTGATTATGAGCCAAATTTTCAGCATAAAAAGGTGCAATAGGCCACTTAACAAAATACGCTCTATAGTATTATGGTTTTCGAAATGAGTTTTCTGATTGCTCTCGAAATCGAAAAAAAACGGTGGTTTCGACCCAAAAACGCAAAAAGACACTATAACGTCAACTTAGACAAATGCGACAGTTTGTTTTAATAGAAAACGTGTGATTTATTTCGTTTGTCATCACCTCACTTACCGTGAAATATAGTTTACTTACCAAGCATAATTCATTGGAAGATATATTACAAGATCCCAAATGATTACATAATTGATCTAAAACATTTTCCAAATTTCCGTTTAATCCGGAAGCTTCTTCCAAAATCGTTGAACAATTTTTTGAACAATCATTTCCCAACTGTTCTATACTAGGGTGGGAAACGTGAATTTATGTCGTATTTGTAGACACGTAAATACAAACGCATTATCGAAACTAGTCTACTAAAATTTATCCGAAAAATACCAGGAATTAGAATTCTTTCTAACTTCAGAAAGTTTATTAAATGAAAAAATGCAAAAAAAAATTGAGAAACCTGATTTTTATAATTTTGGATAAGTGACTTTGAGTTTTTTTTATTAATTTCTACACTCTTCAAAACTAATTTCTTGGTAGAATCTTAAAATAAATTTGCCCGAAATTTAAGATTTTTTGTTAACGTTTAGAATAGTGAAAAGTAGACACAAATGAAATTGATAAGTCGATTCATTGTAGTTTTAATTTATTTTTAATGCTGTAGAAAAATTGTATAAACTCGATATCGATTTTTCTACAGCATTAAAAATAAATTAAATGTAGACTACAATGAATTGACTTATCGATTTCATTTTAGTCTACTTTTCAATATTCTAAACGTTTATACCACTTATCAGGAAATATAAAAATTGAATTAAATTTTAAAAATCATGTCTTCCAACGTTTCGAATTTTTATTTTATAAAGTTTTTAAGTTCGAAATAAATTCTAGGCTATAATTGTTTCTCGATAACAGCGCTTAATTCCTTTTTTCTAAAGGTTTAAATTTTTCTTGAAACTTTTTTGGCAAAATATTTTTTAAGATTTTCCCTTGGAAAATAGAAGCCAATAATTTTTAACGCTTATGAAAAAATACACTCGAAGGTCCGCCTTATCACAAAATATAAAATTTTATAAAAATATTTGGAACCCGGTTTTGTCGGCTGCTCCACATTTTTTTTTCTGATAAAAAAATTTGAAGTTAGAAAAAAAATCGAATTTCCCACCCTATTCTATTCGTTCCATTGAATAAATTAATTTTCCATTGAGAAAAAAGCGTAGGTTATTTTGGGGGTTTTGAATGAGCTGAGTTAGGGCAAAACGCTTACGGTCTAATCGGGAAGAAAACAAGTCTACGGGACAGTATGCTGAGCGACTGTCATATTTACCACGGCGGATTTTTTCCAATTGTTGGAAACAAAATTGACAAGTACGTTTTCCATCAGGGATCCACCCACACTAAATATTTTTTTTGACAGATTTTACTTTCAGTGAAATGCATATTTTTTAAGTTGAATGAAATTTTTTCAGATTATAATTTTATATTTTTAATTTCTTGTTTCAAAATTTTCGCTCTTTATAAAAAAACAGTCGGGAGATAAATTTACGTAGAAAATTTGCCAAGATTTTTTTAATAATTTTAAAATTAGTTTCACATTTTTGCACGATCTTTTTAGAATTTTGGTCCAGCAAACTACTGGTAAATATAAGTTTCTCGAATAAAAAATATCGTATGACAGATTTTGAGTTTGATAATAGTTGACATGACATTTGCGGTGGTACCGATTCTGAGAAAATAAGTCCAAATCCGAAAATTAATTTTGCAATGACCCGAGAATGGTCAGGGCCGGTGCGTAGGCCATACGTTGGTCCACTGCTCACTGCCGGTAAAAACCGGTTAAAAATTGAAATCACGATATCTCTACTTATGGTCAAGTTATCAAATATTTTTTCGAGCCAAAAGTCTTAGAGTTTTCCGAAGAAAATTTAATGGGGTCAAATTCTGTAATATAACCACAAAAAGTCAAAATCCTTAAAATGACTCATATGATATGAGTCATATCGATCATTATGCCTGGGTCAATTTAAAAACTTATTTGCCTGTTGAAAGAATAGGGAATAAGTTTTTAAAGTTACCCAGGCATAATGATCGATATGTATGAGTCATATGTCATGTGTATGAGTCACATGGGGGTGATATTACACATCAACTGAAAGATAATTTAATTTCGAATCCAAAAATATGAAAATTATTTATATGAAACATATGTGCTTCTTAAAAACGACCCAAAATTTCAAGACCATTTTTTTTTTCAAAAATATGAAAATTATTTTATTTTTACCTTTGGTTTTAATTCTAGAGCAATGTTTGATCCTATATTTATTGAATTACAAAAGTCCCTTTGCAAGACGGCATATCTATTTCCAGTTGGAATGACTTTATTTCGTCTTGCAACTGGTCTTTGGAATTGAATTCTTTTTGAGAGTTTTGAAACAAATTGAGCGGGTAGCCACACCAACTGACCAGAATCAGCATTCAGACCAAAATCAGCCAATAAGGGACTCTGAAATAAGTTCAATTTTAAAGGTGGCATTTTTTCATACACTCCTCGCTCTTTACACATACCGACCCAAAAAAACGGGTACCCCTTAATTAGTTTTGGCGGCAAACGGATGCAACTACCGAATACGATTTAATACGTTTTCTACGCCAAAATCGAAAATTATAATATTTAAAAAAAAAATAGGCACATCAAAAATATTTTTTTCATGAATTGAATTAAATAACTGAGTTCGGTGGTTGCATCCGCTTAACAATTTGATTTAAAGAGGTTATACTACGAACTGTATTTTGGTTGCAAAAATTCTGAATCATAGTATGACAAGAGCACTCAATAAAAATGTGGGTATCCATGAAAAAAGTATAGTGACCATCCTTAAGAATAAAAATGTTTTAACCGGTGATTTCAGACAATTTTTTTAAAAATTTGTAAAAAACAGAATCATGTTATTTCAAATATCTCTAATAAAATACTAAGTTTATAAATTAAAAATTTAAGGGATACCAGACGGTGTTCATATCTGTTCATCCATAAAAGATATAAAGCTCATTTGTCCTGCATTATATATATATATATATAAGTTATATTTATTTTTATAACTTTATCGTGTTACCTTAAAATATAATTTGTGTTTAAAAAATCAGAATTTCACGAAATAGCCTTTCAACCAAATTTTAGCATATTTATCCTATTTTAAAAATCTGGAAACTTACGATGACATATTTTTCGAACTTGAGGCGTCGTTCGATTTCTGCTCTGTCAGCATGAGATGAAACTATTTCTCCGTTATCAGCTTTTATTATTCGCAAAACAGTTCTCTCCTCGCTATTGTACACAACAAGATGTTTACCACCCTCTGCTCGATAAGACTTAAAAAATTAATTTATAAAAATATAATTTACTTAAAAAATAGTTAATTTAACCATAAATATTTTTAAATTTTATTATAAATTTCTATAATTTAAATTAATTTCAAAATTAAAAAAAATTAATTTAAAAATTAACAAAAACATCATTTAATACAGGGGAAGGCCCAATATCGCGGAAAGTTTTTTCCAACAAAAATTCGGGTATATTGGCCACTTTCGGCGATATGGAGACAGAAATAAATTATCTCGTTCAAAAATGAAAAAACGTGGGCGTTCGAAATGACGTCTTAATTTAAAAAGTGTTTTGAATTTTATAAGGAATTTTACAATAGGTTCAAATGAAGTAATACGAAAATGTGTGAAATTACGTACAATACCCGATCTGAAAATTACGACTTCTCATCGTGAGGTGCGAGTTTGTTTGGGCCAATCGGATTCTTATTTCGATTTCGAAAACACGACTTGCCGAACGCAATCAAATGGAATTTTAAAGTATTAGAATTTGAAAAGTTTAATTTTGAAATATGACGTCACTCATGAGGCACTCAAAGTAATTTGTAATTAATACCTCAAACTCCAACGTAATTTCGGCGATATGGGCACATGCAAGAACTTAAGTTAGCTAAAGCTAAAAATTGCGTAAGTGTTTTTCGGTGATATTGGGCCACCCCCGGTATGATAATACAAGTCAAGTTTGAACGATAAAGTTGAACCACTGCTACCGGAATGAAATTTTAGAAAATGTATGCTGCCAAAAGATGCCCCATAACTTATGGCCCATAAGCGGTTTTCTAAAAACGGTATTTTGAACAATGGGTCAATTGCCGCCAGAGATGGCGCAGAAGCCAAAATGAGATTCATTTGACAAACTTTGTCATTGACTTAACTTCCGACTCTAGCGCGGTCTATGGTCGAAATTGACCCATGGTTCATAATATCGTTTTCAGAAAACCGCTTATGGCGTATCTTCTGAAAGTATAAATTTTTTAATATCACGTACGCTACCGGTGGTTCAACTTAACCGGTCAGTTTTAATTTTTTATCAACCAATCATTGAATCCGATTTTTTGCCGAAAAACTTTCGGAAGATTAGGACCTCTTTTAACTGCAAAAATATTCATAAAAATACTAACTTTTCATCGATAATAACCTTTAATTAGTCCCGTTTCCAGATAAGGTTACCTTTTGAGTGATTAGGTGTACTTACCCATTGTTCATGATCCCAGTGCATTTATGATCAGATTTTAATTTTCATACTCTCCATATAATCTCGAACTCGCGAATAAAATAATTTCTAAAAAAAACTTTCTGTTAAAACCAACGTGATCAAAATATGGATATTTGACTTGAGGACAGGATAACGGGGGCACGATTTCACAAAAAGTGCAAAATATTGATAAGTTGATAGTTAGGTCAAAATAAGTCTCCCAATGGAGTTGAGATCACGTGAGATTAATTAAACATTATTTAATAAAGGGCTTTTAGTTTAGTCAAAACATTTGTTCGAACTTTTTGACCCAAATACAGAATTAATTTTTAAAAAGTTTAAATTTTGAGAAAATGTAAAGTTTCGGGTTCGCCGACTCCAAATTCGAAATCTACTTTTGGAGAAAATAAATTTTAACTCTATATCAGTCTTGATTTTTAACGAATAAAAATTTAAGGTATATTTAAGGGCAAAATGGTACAAAAAAATATACAATGTACGATTTGTTTAAGTTTTTTAAAAAACACGTATGACAATTTTATGAATAGCCTACAATATTCAGAATAGGCCAATCAGAATAGCCTACGTATTCCGAATAGGCCAATCAGAATTTTTTTGTTTGGAACACTCTAAAATAGTCCGAAAAGTATTTTGTGTGGGCGGTCTTTCAAAAGATTGGAATAAATTATCGATTTTATATCTCTTATAAAATAATATTATCTGCTTAGATATAACTTACAACGGGAGAGTGACTTTAAGAGGACAGGCAAAAGTTGCTTGTCTGTCTTTTTAAAGCCACTATACTGTTGATTGAAAACATCAAAATCAATAAATTGCCTTTTTGTTGTACATTTGAAAATAATGAAAGTTTTTAAAATTAAGACCACGGAAAAGCAACTTTAAACGGACAGATAAAACTCGCTTGCCTGTCCGTTTAAATTAATTTACAAAATAATATATAAATCACTTCAAAAATGATAATTTTTTGAAAAATGAAAAAAATCTGCTTTTTGGTCCTAATTTCCGTGAACAGAATTATGTTTAGTGTCAAACGACAAATAAGATAATACCGTACTTGAAAATAAAATTCTCGTTTTGAAAGATCATCGAGAAAAAAAATATTCAGTATGATTTTTTTAATTTGGTTTAACCCTTGGCCATCAAATATTTATTTTTGTGTCTTCAGACCCAACTTGTCCAACCTTCATACATCAAAGCCAAATTGTGAATAGCTCGAGCTTCTGATACAACATGAGATACCTAAAAATTACATTTTAATATTTATCTTTTTTATTATTAGAAACTAATGTTCTCTATGGAAACGTTTTTGTTGAAAAATGTGCGTTTCCATAAAAGAGTGGGTGTAATATACTCTGGCGTGATTTTTTTTAGCGCAATGACCGAGAGCGTGTCAGTTGCGTCGAATGTTCTCGGAGATGGCTCATCCGATTGACCTAATTTCAAAAATGTGCGAAGCCCAAAAAGTTGATACCTGGATAAAAGTTTGTTTTTTCAAACCGGACTTCCAGTTTACCGGTAATAACCGATGTTTTCCTTAAAACAGGGATTTCTCAAAAACAGCATTTATTCAGAGGTTGATTTTTCGCCATTTATCCTAACAAATTTGACCAACATTGCTAGGGGTCAAATTTTGTATTATTTTTTTGTAAGTTTTTTCGGCAATTTTATAAAATGCATTTATAATATGATATATAATAAAATATAATTACTATAATATATGTTTGGCTTGGCTAGCGTCGACCTAAACTGTGATACATATTTTTATACATACTGTAATATATAATGTAGCTGGTTAGTTATTCATATACTGAAATAAACCTTCCGAGACGGCCGAAGTGTATTTTAATTATAAATCAGCTTCTCCTTAATTTTTAAAAAGAAAAAATTAATTTATTAAAATCAATCCCACGGGATTTCCATTGGTTAACAACAGGAGGAAACATATTTGAACTATCTGAGATTTGGTTAATTTATTATGTGAAGCAGTTATGCCAAAAATTTGGTTCATTTGAAAAACGACATATTGGCGTCATTTATAAATTTTAATTAATTAAGTAGATTTTGATATATTGTCTGGGGAAAGTGACCACTATAAAGTTTGGCTTAAAATTGGTTATAATAATGTCGTTTATGTCTATGGACAGGTGAGATTTTTGCTGTCTTTAGATATTTTTGGCCATATTTTTTAAAAATCAATAAGTTTTCCCAAACAATTTTAAAGACTTTTCTTGTTGCTCTTTACCCATATTTTTTCACAAAAAAGAGGTGTTTTATAGAAATTTGTTTAGATTTTTCTCCCAAATTGTCCTTATAGCGGGACAGACCGAAATATAAAAGCGTAGGTTTTGGCCATATTTGACCAAAAATGCCCTTATAAAGGTGTCATTATAGACAGAAACCACAGTACTAAATCGGCCGAAAAAGATTGGTGGTAGTCTCGCGGTCATTCGAAAATAGCGTTTTCAGGGTTCTTTCATTTAAATGAGGATGCCCGATTTAATTAATTTCATATCAAACATCATCCCGAAATGAAAATATTAAAGTTATCTTTAATTATCTCCGTCGAATTTTAGTTATATCATAAAATACAGTAGAAATCGTCTCTAAAATTTTAAACAACTGTCCACTTACATGATATAGCTTTAAAACCACCACCAAAATATTCGGCGTGATCAACTTTCTGATGACTTTATAATAAACTATAGACGATTTATGTTAACACGAAGCGCTAAAGAGTAAAAATAATTTTGCTCTTTTAGGCCACATGTGCAACAAATCGCCTAAGGTTCATAATTGTTCAAAGTTGACTACGCGGAATTTTTTGGTGGCGGTTTCAAATCGATATGATGTTACTGCCACCTATCAAAAATTATAAATAGGATATTTACTGTTTTTTTAAATTCACCGCATAGTAGTTGGTGTAAACATAGCGACTCTTGTGGTCACTATTTAAAGATTTTTAGGTCATTTTCGACTTTCATGATACCATTTTGGGCCTTCATATGATCCGAGTTTTGTTCCGTAGCCGCCTTTTCTTGGTCATTTTATAGTATTTAAAATGTCATTTTAGACCTCCCTGATATCAATTTACCCCGTAGGCCAAAAAAATCATGATACCATTTTGGGCCCTCATGCAATACAAATGGGGGTTTTAGGAATTCGCCTTGTGTGGGCTGAAAGTTCATCAAGCACCAAAGAGCCAATGAGTGACGCGCATTGCAACCACACAACACCTTAACCCTTGTGAGCATATAAAAAAAGTTCCGTCAAGGCACCAGAGCCACAATTGTGGCTCTACTTTGAATGTTGTTCACAGAAAGCTTAAGGCAGTTGAATTTAATTTTCTGCATAGAAAGTTGAAAGGTCATATTTTTGCATTCGACATTTCATATTCTAGAATTTTCATTTTGAGTTCTAGAAAAACTAGTGAGAAAAGCAAGGTGTACCTATCACGTGATACACGGGCACAGTTGTCTCTTACAATTTTTATCTCTGTCGAAAACAATGCACAGAATCTGGCCTACGTCATAGTTTGTCCGCTTTGATTTATATCTCATAAATCAAACAGTAATTATAAATAAGTCAAAATTTTGATTGAAAATCATGATTTTGATGAAAAATGTTTATTTCCCTATAAAAGCAGATAATGGCATTTTATTCTAGTATTTTCGAAGAAATATGGTAATGAAGTACAACTGTGACAATGTTTGATTGGTTAAATTCACTTTTATAATAACTAATTTTTTCATGGGATACTTGAAGTTGAAAATTTGATATTCACTTCCTAAAAAAAATGTCTGCCCTAGATACCAATAAATTTTATTTCAACTGTTATGCATGCACAAAACACTTTCCTAAAAACTGGCTAATCTCACATTGATTTGTATGTCCAGTTCCGAAATAATTTTTTACGGAAGTGAACATAGGCTCAAAATCCTGATAAATCAACTCCCCGTAAAATGCCGGAACAAAACATTCGAAAAAAAATTCAATTATTTTCTTGAAACCGAATCTAAATCTTTATAATGTATTTGAACAAAAGATTCCTCGATCCAGTTTTTTGTCTTTTTCGATGATTTTAGGTATGCTGGAGCCACAATTGTGGCTCTGTGCTCACAAGGGTTAAGGAGTGGGTGTCGCTAACAGAACCAACCTTCGCGGTAATTTTAAACTTAACAGTAATCTGATACATCCCACCTTCGCCGACACCTACGCTTTTAAAAAGCTTCTTAAAAAGACACGCAGTTCGTACCTACTCCTTCAATTTTCATCATTTTTTATTATTTTTTTGCGTGAGGCTCCGGAAAGCCTAACAAATAATGCAAATTGCTTTTGTTTTTAAAATTTTTCTTTCGGCGCCCAAAACAGCAAAAAAAACGAAAACAAAAAATTATTGATTTATTTATGATTTAAATTGAAAGTGCGCTCATTTGTTTCTTTTGACGCTACCGAGTTAAAAATTGCACCAAAATCCTTAAAAGTGTTTGTATTTACGGAAAAATTATTTTGAAGCATTTTTTCTGGTTTCTAATTTTGTCAAAATTTAGGCTCAAAATGAAAAGTTGCCATGGCCCCAAGAGACGCCAAACCAAAATTTCGAAAAAAACTCTCTAGTTTATTGTTGAACAAGTCTTGTGCTTTCAGATGCAGTATGAGTCGAAACTATATCTCTCAAACTGGTGGAGGAGATAGCTTTTGCCTGAACCTCCCAAACTGATCATTTTCAAAATTTTAATTTTAGTTTTTTTGCGTTTTTGTCCGCGAAAGCAAAATTTTAAATCAAAAGCAATTTTACACGATTTGTTAGGCTTTTCCGGAGCCCCCCACAAAAAAAATAATAAAAATTATGATGAAAATTGAAGGAGTAGGTACCAACTGCGTGTCTTTTTAAGAGGCTTTTTAAAAGCGTAGGTGTCGGCGTAGGTGGGATTGTATCAGATTACTGTTAAGTTCAAAATTACCGCGAAGGTTGTTCTGTTAGTTACAAAATGTTTTGGAATATCCCCTTTTCTAGTTTGGCGGGAAATGACCTTGGAAGAGGCCCAAATCAGCGACACCCACTCCCTTAAACCCCTAATCTTTAATGTATGATTTACGTTATTTTCTCTAGCGCCTTTCTTCCTCGAAAAAAAAATTGGCCCGCGAAATATTCCCTCGCCATTATTTAGGGTGTTACCTGATCATGAACTGTTTTTCTGATTGTCGTATCAGGATCTCTTCCTTCTAGTTTTTCTTTGATTCTCCTTTTGATAATAACTGCCGTTTTATTTCTTTGCTGTTTATTATTCTGTTTTTTGGGCTCTTTTTCTTCAGTTAAATCCTCCTCAACTTTATTTCTCTGGTTTTCGGCAAGACCAAAAATTGCAGAATTAATTTTTGCTGTTTCATCCAAAAGTTGATTCGCATCACCTTAATTAAAAATACTCAAATTAGAAATAGATCTAAGAAAAAACTGTTCAAATATTTCAAAAAAAAATGTAGGAAAAAATATTTTAGAAAAAACTGTTACAAGCCGACAGTCTAGACGAATGGAGAAAAGTCAAAAAAATTAAAAATTATTCACGTAGATATTTGAAGGTCATGAATGTAGATATTCGGTATTTGGAACATACGGGTTTATTGTCATATTATAGCCTAGTTAAAACTTCAAGGATTTTTGGGTATGGAGGGTTTGCACCGGGAAGCCCAATGGTCAAACTAAAAGTTTTCGAACGTATTCTTCGATTTTTGGCCCAATCGCTCTAGAAATTTTAATTTGGCTTCAAATCCAGAAATATTTAATATTTTTAATAAAAACGGGAAGCCTGACCGCAAGGAAATTTGGGTTTAAACAAAATTATCAAAAATTTGGTCATTTGAAGAAAAAATTTCCCCCAAAAAATGGGTAGGCCAAAAATGTTTTCGATTGGAAAATTAATTCAGTTAAATTTTTCAATAATTTTTATTTGAAATTCTTGTTCATAATTTTACGGGACTCAACTTGACTGTAACCTAACGCGAACAAAATGAAAACTGAGAGCCATGAAAAAAATGAAGGAAGTCATCCTAAATAATCTCAGGTTTTTTCTTTCAAAATTCGTCCGAAATTGCCTATTTACGACTATTATACTTAAGCCCAGAAGCCAAAGCCTTTACATTTTTACTCGACCAATCATAAACTCTTATGGTCGAATTGATGTCATTAATATTTTGAATGCATATGCTATTTTTATAGGAAGTGGCATTCGTGACCGAAAGGTCCGCAATCCGCAGTGGTCCAAAAATGCTAATAGTCCGGAATTTTTTATTAGTATGTAAATCATAGTCAGTGTTTCCAGAAAAAAAAATACTTTTTGAAAAAATATCCTTGATACTGTAAGGAGGGTAATAAAAAAGTTAAAGACCTAAATTGCATCAATTTTCGTAAATTGTTTTACTAAGCAGCTTTAAACTGAATTTTTATTGGGTATCAAAAAACGTAGGTTGAAATAGTTTTCGTCATTTCAAAAATTCGGCTTTTTGAGTCAGTCAGTAACAGAGATATTTTGAAATGAATAAGAATTCTAAAAAAAATATTTTGATTTTGCAACCAAAAGATTACAAGAATTGCATAGAGCAAATTGCAGTGGAATATGACGTCATGAGAATTTCAGGAAATGTTCAACTTAAAAATAAAAATAACGTCGGTTTATGATTTTTCATATCTACGAGACGGTATTATCTTCTTTTCCTTTTGCCGAGGTTTTCGTTTTGTCTTATTAAAAACAATATTTTTGAAATATGAGAAAAAAAAATAAACATGTTTTACAAAAAAAGGGCGCAATATCGATAATTATGCCTAGGTAGGTCTAAACACTTATTCCCTATCTTTTAACTATGGAAAAAAATTTTAGACCTACCTAGGCATAATTATCGATATGGTCCGAAAGATACCTGAGCATTTTTTTCTAGGACAACTACGCATTTTTCGTGATCCGACCAATCAGAGTCGTCTATTGCAGTAAGTGGTCTAACAATTATTATTATTTTAACTTATACGGTTAACAAAATTTAAGTTTAAAAACAAGGAATTTTCCAAAAAATACGGTATCAGTGATTTATATGTTGTCCGCCTTGTCCCTAAATAGGGTGTTCCCAAACCACAGAGATATTAAGAATAAAACATATATTGAAGGGCGTGTGCGTCCTTATAAAGTCACCGTGGCAAACTTTCAAAAAGTGCGTCTTGAGAGTTTGTCCTACTAAAAGTACCCGACTGTATGTCTTGAAAGTTTTTTTTATTAATGTGGAAATCAAAGTTGAAATGAAGTAAAAAGTGCTTCCTAAATATCTTTGTAAGAAAAATGGGATTTTAGTGAACTTTCTAAACAGGCCTGATTAAAAGCTATATGGACGCCTACGATTTTGACGAGGAAATAATTTATGAAACTGTCCCAGTTCCAAATGTTAATAATCAAATATTAAAACTAGTTGTACAATGGTGCCAGTAAGTTCATAATAGTATATAATATTTTGCTATCAAAAAAAAAAATTTTACAACGTTTCGGTTTTATTAATCATCTTCAAGTAATGAGAAAATATTCTGGATCGAAAAGTTGACACAATTTAACTATTAATTTTACAGTTAAAATAACTATCACTTATTTGGCAAAAGGGGCTCTCAGAATAAGCTAAATAAAAAGCCCGTTTATCATGTGATTAATTCAATAACCGGACAACTACAAATCAGATTAATTTTTTCATCTTTTACCTGTTTGGCCGGATTTACCGATATACAGTATATATCATATACTGGAAAATTGTGTCAATTTTTTTTAAATTTTAACTCATTACCTGAAGATGATTAATAAAATCGAAAGGCTGTGAAAAGAACTTTTGTAATAGTAAAATATGATTTATTATAGGTATATAATATAAATGATTGTATTTTTTGGGAAGCCGGTGATTCTACGTTTAATCTAGAAGGTCGCTGCACCAGAGAGTTCATATTTGAAAAAGTGCGTTGGTTTATAGTAAAGTAGGCCTGACACAACTTTTTTTGCGTACGGTAGCTGGTTTTTTGATATGTCTTACGAAATCATGAATTAACATGATCTATGCGAAAAAATTTCACCAGGAAAGTGTTCAAAAACGGAAAACCGTTTTTGAAATTGCCTATTATTTTGCTTGAAATTATTCTTGAATTTATTTCGAAAAATTCAAGCCAAATGATATGCAATTTCAAAAACGGTTTTGTGTTTTTGAGCACTTTCCTGGTGAAATTTTGAGAGATCAATTTTATTCACGATTACCTTGAACATATCAAAAAATCAGCTACCGTAGGCAAAAAAAGTTTTGTCAGGCCTACCTTATACTTAGTTGGTTTTTTTTCGGAACTCCAGGAAAACTACAGCAAAACCCCATAAGATATGGCAGATAAAGAATTAAATTCTGTATGGTTTTCTGCAGGAAAAAACCGCCTTACTATTTATATTTTGTATTCGGGGTTTGAGGGACAAATATATAATACGACTCGAAGCGACTTTCAAGATAAAGCGTAAAATCACCAGCTTCCCCAAAAATGCAAGATTTTCCGAAAAAGTGAACTCGAGTCGAAATAATTAAAAATTAAATAAAATTTTATCAATTTAGGCAACATAGAAACGATGGCCCATATAACCGAGAAGATGATTCTATATGTTTTCGAAAAATGGAAGAAATTCCTAAATGGGATGAACTTTTTCTCAAAAAGCAACAGCACATTCTTTACGGTAGGGTCCGTTGCAATTATGATACTGTGATTTCTGTCTATAAGGACAGGTGAGATTTTGACTTTAATTTAGTTCAGAATAGGCAAATACGATGATTTTTATCATTTCCGTTCCAAATACAAATTTTCATCGCCCATTGCACCAAAAATCTGGTTTGTTATTTCTGAAATTGTACCTGTTTTAACAAAATATTGCTGGTTTCTCAAAAACCCGGTTGTTAAACTGGTAAAGTACCAGAAAGGGAAGAAACCGGCCATGTAGCATAGTCTATGCCGCATAGAGAATAGAAAATTTTATATGAAGTCAAATTTCCAAAAAGAACGGTTGTGCCAATTCTGAGCTCGAATTAAAAAAAACCTTACTGTCGTGTTTGTCTATAAGGACATTTTTGGTTTTTTCTACATGTATGTGAAAATCCCCGATTTGTTTTTATAGACTATTTATGCTCTTAGTAATCGGGAAAATGGAGAGCTCAAAAAGCAAGCCTAATGTTCCCAAGAACTAGACGCACCCCTCAAAAAATATAATAGTAATCAGACTAATTGGTCAATTTTTCAAAAAAGAGAATTTCAACGACTTTTTGAGAAAAGTCGTGCCTACATGTGGATTTCATTTTCAACTTTCTAGTGCGTTTTAGAGCATAATTGGTCTATAATTTCAAAAAAAATTACACGAAAATAGCTTAAAAACGAAGAAAAAAATTAAAATTAATAATACACGTTATACTATTATGGTCTTTGGAAATAAAATTAATCTTCGAAAATTAGCCGTATTGTCTTTATAGACGATGGAGGTTCAAAATTTTCAAAAAGTACGTGGGTTTCTGAATTTCGGCTGTTTTGTTCTGAGAGACAAAATATCTTACAGTAGAGTGTCTTTAGTAGGACGCGTCCTAAGGATTTCAAAAGTACTGTCCCACGAAAAGAACTTCAGTATACTTTAATACTATGCCTTGATATGATACATACAGTATGTCACGTTTTTTCTTTCTTTTTTCTAATTTGCATAACTTGCTATCCGCCATTGAGAACGATCAATTTTGGCAAATACCTACGTCTTTTCCAGATTGAACCAATCAAAACGGTGGAATTAGATTTATGCAAATTGGAAAAAAGAAAGCAAAACCGTGACACACTGTATGTTACATACGTATCGTACCATGCCGTATTTTTAGGGGAGAGTAAAGTACTTTTCGCAGGACAGTACTTTTAAAATTCGTAGGACGCGTCCTACTAAAGACACTTTACTGTAATCGGAAATTTTGTTTTTTGTACACTTGAGCGGTCCTGATCGAACTTGAATAGTCCCGTATTGATATTGATTAGAAACATTTTCAGAGTTGTTGCTTGCAGCAAATTATTTGGATATTCCCAAGCTCAAAGATTACTGCTCAATGACTGTAGCTGACCAGATAAGAGGCAAGAAAGAAATGATTGGCAACAATGGAGATTTGGAAGAAATTTCGAAAAATATTAACTTTTAAAATCATATTTAAAACAATGATTCAGATTTTTTTGTGCAATAAAAATATTCAAATAAGTAGTAATGATAGGGTGTCCAAACCATGTTCATTAAGGCTTTTGGAAACGACTCATCCGATCGAGTTTTTAGAGAGCTTAAAATGACCATACATATGGAGATAAAGGTCAGACAAAAAATGGGGACCATTTCTGATTTTTTTTTGAAAAAATTATTAGAAAAACTTTTATAATCTCGAAAGTTTTTGATGAGAAATGGTCCGATTCGAACCATTTTTTATTATTTCGCGTAATTTGTCTGATTATTTTGAGCTTTATTATAGCCTCTATCGAAAATCCTGCCTATGCGTCCAATTTTATCATGACGTCACAAGAAAAGACATAGTTCAATCAAATAACACGATTGTCGAGAATTCTGTGATTTCATTGGTCACTTTCTCTTGTTGTGACGTCATGATATAATTCGACGCATAGGCAGGATTTTGGATATAAAAACTCAATTATATGAGTTGTTTCCAAAAACCGAAATGTAAATGGTTTTGACACAGAGAGTCACTTCGGTTGGGAAAAGGATTTGTTCATGAAAAAAAGTTGAATTTTCTACAAATTTCTGCAAAAAATGAGGGTTGGCAGTAAATCGCAAAAAGAACATATCTTATATCTTTCTTGTTGTAAAAAAAATTTTAAGAAAAATATGGCATTGATGTAAATTCGAGCGAAATTTGGAACAAAAAAGTGAATTCGTTAATTTTCTAATGAGAATTTGACCAGAATATCGACAAAACGAATATTTTTTTTTAAAAAAGGCCAATTTCAAAATTTATTTAGGTCATTTTAAATTATGTTTTTCATTTAGAAAAATACTGTAAGAAACGGAAAATTAGATTGCAAACGAGAATATCAGTATTTTTTCGAAACAAAACAATTATTTATTTTCATAAAATTGAAATTTTCGATTTTTTGGCCTTATACTGCCAACTAAAAAATGGAAATCTCGATTTTTTTAATTTTTTACCTATAAGTGATTCTGTGTGCACAATAGTTTCAGCTTGTGCAGATAATTCTTTGGCCAAGTCTTTCATATTATCAGTATAATTAGCATAATCGAGCAACCACTGCTCTGACGCAGGTTTGGTTGGATTGTCTCCAGGCATTTCTTGCAGAATTCGAATAACCTCTTTTAAAATTTTCTTTCTTTGAGCATGAATAGAAGCTTAATTCCAGTTTTTAAAGACCCGATTTATTTCAAAAATACTAAAATTATCGTAAATTTTCACAAAATTTTCTAATGAGTCCGATGGGTTTTGTCTTTCTAGAATGTCACCGCCAAAACAGAGGCTAAGGGAAGTTACGAAAATCCCAGAATGCCATGGTTATTAATTTTTTGTAAAAATTTTTTTCCAAACCCCGAAATTTTCAAATCCCCAGAAATGACCAAATATAGATATCATATGAAACCAGAAAATGTTTAAGAATATTGAGTGAAAAATAAAATTTTAAAAATTAAGCTTCCTACCGAAAATCAGGACATTAAATTATAAATTTAGTGTTTGAGTTATTGTATTGGTTCTGGAACCGGTACTACTCTCTTATAGAATTGCACTTCTTTTGAAAACATTTCCTACTGTTGGCCCTCAAAATTTTTTACCAGAATTTTTCTCAAAATCTGATCAAACCAGATTATTTTTCATATCTTCAAAAACCGTCCTAGTTGTCCAGAAAATTCTTTAATATTTCCTTTCACTTGTTTTATCTTGTTATTAGAATGAGATTTGGAGTGAGCAAGTTGCGAACCCTAAAAACAGTAAATTTAGATAAAAACTCTTTGGACCAATAAAAATTATTTATTTATTTATTTTTATGCTACGTATAAAAATAATTTGTTCATTATTATTTACGTTGAAATAAAACTATAAATTTATATTATGTCTGAAAACCATTTTCACGTAATCAAATTACATAATTTAAACATCAGAGAAAAAATGACCAAAACACGTATACATGTACTCCCATGTTTTCCTATAAGGACATTAGGATGGCCGCGGTCTGAAGCATTTTTGCGAAAGGCCAATATTTAGAAAAATTCGCGGAAGCCATGTTGTAGAATTTTTTTTGTACCATTAAGTCGGTGACAATTTTGCTTCTACCTGATCGGTCGAAAAAAAAGGATATTCAAAAGTCAATTTTGACACCAAAAATGAATTTGATGAATGAAATCACGGCTAGAATTTTGGTAAAAAAATCATCAGAAATTAATTTTAAAACTAAGAAAATTAATATTATTTTATTTCAATCGGATATAATTTTAGTCCTTTTATTTTTGTAAGCGTTTTTGGTTAGGAATAAACAATTTTCTGCTCAAGCAAGGTATCCTAGCCATGACTTATAAACTATTGTTACTATTCGTGAAATAAAAATAAGTTCAATTTGGTAAAAACCTTTGTTTTGATATCCTGCCGTGCTTGAATTCTCCATTTTTCAACTGCTCCAGAAACCTTTTCATCGATATCTTTCGGAGGAACTAAATCAGTGAGAGCGATCTCATCAGGTCCAAATTGTTTGCTTGATGATTCACATTCGTGTATAATCTGAAATTGAATTTTAGTTGAAATTACGAGAAAGTTTTTCCATATCAAAAAAGCCCTTGAGTGGGTTACCAAAATTAGTTAGTTTTCATAGATATCTCAATTATTGAAGAAAATGCAGAAATTGTAATTTGACACCCAAGACACACTCACCAGAAAAACACTTCATTTTGAGCACTGACATCGATTTTTAGCCTATAAAACTTATTTTTCAGTTTTTCATAACAAAGATATTCCCAAGACAATTTGCTATATTTTTAGCCAAAAATGTTAAATAATTCGGCGTCTGATAGCGACTTATCCGATAACATTATAAGATAGCTCAAACTGAGCACAAATATTAAGTGAATAATAAAATAAAAACAATTGGTCCGAATCGTACCATTTTTCTAATTTTTTTCGGAGATTACTCAAATTGTTTTATTATCAGTTTTAATTCAAAAAACTGGAAACAATGGTCTAATTTGCACCATTTTTTTTTACTTTATTCATCTCTTGATAGTTGTGCTCAGTTTGAGCTATCTAAAAAATAACTGGGATGAGTCGTTTTCAAACGCCGAATTATATAAAAATTTTGGCTAAAAATCTAGCAAAAAACGACCAGGAGGCTCCGTAATTGATATTTCAAAAAAACTTTTTCGGAAAATTTAATGTGCAAAAATAAAATGCGTGGGCGAACAAATGTTTCTGAAAAACAATTTCATCTGTAATTTTGTCAAAATTGTACAGGATATTTAAGATACGGATGAAATGATTATTTTTGTTGGTCGTACGAATTCAAAATAACCTCTATAAGAATATCGTGAATAATCGGAAGATCCAAAATTGGCCTTAGATTCTCCATGTAATCGCAAAATGTATCGATAAAAAATTGATCTTTATGACGATTCCGTTCATTTTACATTCGTAAAACCAAAAAAAAATCCTAATGAAAACCTTGCGCATGCTTGCAAAACACCGGTTTAAAATTTAAAACGCCATTTCCACGAATCAAAATGCCAATTTCTTTGCAATTATTACAGTCCTATTTTTGCGCGTTTTTATTCAGGCTATGAGGTTTCTCTTTGAAAATTATTTTGAAATTGTTTCTTCTAAAATTTACTTTGAGCAATATACATCTAATTAGATTATCACCTCATATCTTTAGTAAAATATTCTCACATCATTTCTTCAGTCCAAAAGTATTTCTTAATTCGCTCAAAAGCAAATTGACAGAAAATATCAATTTGGTTTTGCGTCAATTAAGAAATACTTTTGTACTGAACTAATATAAGGTAAGAAAAATAGACGTCTATTTATCAAAGTCAATATTATCATTTTATACACCGTATAATCATATTTTCGTATAGACCTAAATTAGGTCACCTAATATATTCGATTTATCTGTTTTCTTGATAACTTTGTCACGCTGCACGGTGCTTTTTTTAGGGTGAATAGGAAACATAAAAATTCCTATGATGAATCAAAATGAAAGGAGGACGGTTATTTTTTTAGAGAGCTGATTACCCTTCCCCATTTTTAATTTTGATCCATCATAAGAATTTTAATGTTTCCTATTCACCCCCAAAAAACCACCGTGCGCTGTACTAGTCTAAAAGTTGAAGTCTAACAATTTTTAATTTTATAGTACATAATGTATATAAGTTATATCGATTACGGGGTCTCCTGGGCAGTTTTGCCACCTTTTAGCCATGATTTTTATATAATTAGGCATTTGAAAACGACTCATTCGATTAAAGGGGTTCTATAGGCCAGCCAGACTTTTTTTTTATAGATATATCGCAGGAATTGATTCATCTTCTTTATCTTAATCCCTATCTATATTCTTTCTAGTCTCACACAATTTTTTGGCTTCGTCAACTTTTTGATGGAGTCAAGACCTTGAGGTGGGGCTAAAAAGTTATTAACTTTTTTGGGGGTAACTGAAACAAAATGGCAGAAAGTGAAAAAATTGTTTTTAAAATACTCGGTTTTCTCACTTTAGAGTATTTAATACTTGGACACTAAAGCTAGCAATTTTTAATCTTCAAAATTCTGAGATAAGATACTAAACAGATATTTTATATACTAAGTTGGCCATGTAAAAACATTTTTTTAAAATCAATGAACAAGTTTTGCGTGAGCATGTTTTAAGTTTTTGAAATATAAGTTTGGAAGTTTCAAGAATTCAAAAATATAGAAAGTTTTGTGTGGGTAGAGAAAGTTATTATACGGAAGTATGGGATGATTTCTTTATGAACAATTTTAAAATACTGCAAATTTCTTTAAATTTACGCCGACCTTTGTAGAGCCAAAGCTTTTTCATTCGAATGCATCGACGTTCATTAATGATAAAAAATACCATACAAAATTTTAACAATATTTGATTAAAATTCTGATTTTGAAAAAAAATTTAATTTCAAATTTATTTTTCAATTATCTTTTAACATTTTCGATAAATGCGAGGTTTTAGTTTAGTCTAATAATTCTCAAAAAAAAAATTGAAATATGAATTTCATTTTTATAAAACCTGATAATATTTCGTTAAATTTACAGTTTACCATTCATATTTTCAATTTTCTAGCAAAAATTTTTAATTTTCTTACTGCTTTAGCTTATTTAAATGAAAAAATAAGATTAAAATTTTTCATTTCTCCGCAAAAATTACAATTTTTGCATAATATTTACATTTTTCACATAAAAATATATTGAAACGTTTTTTAATTTGAATTTGTCATGCAATTTACATGCATAGACGCTGTATTTTCAAGTTAAATTGTGTTGGTGAATTACCAATGGCGATCTACTTATTTTTTTACTTCCAGATTAAGAAATACTTCCAGTTTAAAAAAACAAATCAAAAGTAGTTTTTGGAATGTAAGATAAGCTCAAATAAAACCGTTTAACTTTCCAACCCTGAAAACAGCCATTTTTAGTAAATTTTTCATTTTTTTGGAAAACTGGTCTTAAATCTGAAACCAATATTTCTTGGTTAAATCGTTTCTGCTTTATACTACGACTTTTTTATCAATTTATGAGGAGCTTGTTCTGAAAATCAGCGTTTCAGCTGAAATTAAAAAGAAATCAGCAATAAAAAATCGATAATATTTGACACAGACAAATTTAATTTATATTTCTTGATTCGTCCCCAGAAACAATTTTCAGGCATT
>SCLH01002044.1:61590-103384 GCA_004367855.1 Oikopleura vanhoeffeni | reverse complement strand
GTCCTCTTAGACGAATTTCACAGTATTAAAATAAGGTCGGTTTTTTCAAAGTTAAACGACTTAAACTTATGTTGAAAGTGAAAATTAACAAAACTAATCCAAAAAATAACTGTCCTGTTTGTCTATATCAAAGATAATCCTTCGGCCAGCTTTCTTACTCAGCGTCATAACTGTGACGTCAGAAAAGATAGTTGCCAATCAAATAACACGATTGTCAACTTATTTTAAGAATCGTGTGATTTAATTGGTAACTATCTTTTCTGACGTCATTGTTGGACGCTGGGTAAGAAAGCTGGCCAAAATATTACCTTCGATATGGGCATTTTTTGTTTTGCCATTCGCAAAATAGCTCAGAAAACAAAGAAAAACGATAATACCCACTACATTATTATGGTCTTCGAAAATAAAAATAATCTTCAAAAATTTGGCTGTTTTGTATCTATAGACAAACCCGACAGTAACGATTATTTTGCTTTTTATTTTCAATACGTTGGGTTTGAGATATCACTTTTTTGTATTTCATCCAGCCTAACTTGCGATTGGATTTTCCCATCTCGGTGGGATATTCAAATGGAAAAAAGAATCGACCAATTGTTCTGTATTTTCAGTAATATCTCTAAACATCTGATTACAAAGTCGAATGAGCATGATTCCGGGAGTGTCTGTGTTTTCTGCGACGTTACCGCAAAGTTCGTCAAATTGTTGCTCCAAATACTTGGAAGTTTCGATATATTGTTCGGTCAAAACTGTATTATCACTTTTGCTCGTTTTGAGAATTGTACTCAAATGAGCGCTCAGCTTGCTGATTGGCTGAGAATAAGCCAAATTGATGATCGCGTCAATGAGACTAGTAGCCTCTTCGATTTGCAAAAGAGAAATTGCTTCTGGGACAATATAACCCTTTTAGTGTTAGAAAAAGATCGTCATGAAATTTTACCAATGAATACGGCTGTGATGATAAAAAAATATGCCCGCGGCATTGCCCCACCGCGTTTTATAAACACCCGATTTCGACCTAAACATCGAAAAAATAGGCATAAAAAATATTTTTAAACCAAAAAATTTCCAAAAAAAAAATTGGAACTTATAACTGATAAGTAATATTTTTAGTGAAGGAACAATTATTTTTGGAATATTTGTATATCTATATCGATTACGGCGGCCACAATGCCATGGGGAAATATTTTGAATTTGGGTCGGCAACAATGACATTTAGACACATTGATATTTTAAGGCGGCCACAATGACATTTTAGACGCATCGGTTAAACTTTTTTGAAATAGATAAATAAAATAAAAAAATAATTTCACTCTTTTTAAAAATTTGAGGTAAACCAATTTATAACACCTTCCTTCCACTCTGAATACAACTTCGCCAGTTTTGAATAGACCATACTAGTTAGTGTGACATCCTTAAGATTCAACTGTGAAATATAATCGGGTGCAATTGTGGCTCCAATCGTAATAATTTCTCTTTGATTTGCGTATAAGGATCTCAACTCCTCAAAGAACCAATCACCGCACTCTGAGTTTGTGGACGCGAGTTTGTGACCGGCATTTGCCACGAATCCTTCCATAGTTAAACTTTTTGCGTAATTTTGAACAAAAAGATTCACAAGAACTAAATAGGGGAGTCGGACATCGTTTTCTGATGTGAAAACGACCAGTTCTTCTTTTGCCATTTCGAGTGCTTTTTAGGGTTGTCTAAAAATTCTCGAATAAATTTTGATAGCAAAATTTGGAAAATTATACGAAGAAATTTTAGAGGTCAAATTTCGAAAGATTTTGGACAAAAATTGGTAAAAAATTACGCAAGATTATAATTTTGTTTTTACGAAAGCAATTTTTATTTCAGATTTTGAGGCTCACTTTATGAACCACCAGATGTCTCATTTTTTTGTGAATTATTTACTCTGTATTCGTTTTTTGAAGGAGACGAGGATCCTAAAGCCTTTATCGGAAATTTTCAGGAAATCGTCAAAAATTTCTAAATTTAGGACGCTTGGCCCAAGAATCGAATTGAAGGTGTTAAAAATAGGGGGTTTTCATCAAATTATGTTTTTTTTTAAATATTTTGGTAAAATGACTTCACTTGTTAAAAGATCGATAATACTCTCTTAAACTTTCGGCTTTTGATTTATAACCCCTTTCCTTTGACGCTCAATTCTGACTCCTTAAAAACCATATCTTCTTGACATTTTCTGCGTCTAAGCTCTTGCAATTTTGCTTTCAATCCTTCTCTGGGCTCATTAATTTGTGTTTGAAGACATCCACTTTTTGCTTTAATAATCCGCTTGCGGGCGCCGTTGAGACCCGCGGAAGAGTCTTCTGATTGGACCATTTGCTCATGAGCGTCTAAAAAATATGTATTTGAAACTTTCTCGTCGAATTTACTGTGAATTTAATTTTTAAATAGTTTATCTTATTTTATACAATTTTTGCGAAAAAAACTTGCTAAAATTAAGATTGACTTGATTTCGAAAACAGCGCTAGTATGCAAAAAATAACCAAATAGCCTCTTGATCCATTTTTAGCTCAAAAATTAAAAAATACAAAACAAGGTGCATTGTTGACGATTTTTTTCTTATTTCGACTAGGGGCGCTCCAGAGCTCGGTTTTAAAAAAATTTGAATTTTGCCTTTTGAGAGGTCGTATAATCTTTTTGGAAATATTCACGGTCGTTTTTTTATTTTAATGAATTGTTCATCCAAATTACATTTTCTGATTTGAAAGCACATAACAAATTTCGAATATGTTTTTTCTATCATTTTAGAGAAGGAAACTGACTTCGGAGAATTTCAAGAAGCAGGTTTTTAAAATTATTTTCAATTCAAAGTTTTGGGGATAATTACAGAGATTATAAGTTATAATAATTTATATATCCCTTTATTGCCCTCTCCCGAAGATTTGGTCCCTTAAAAACACGGGGGGTGATAAAACGACGCGTCATTTGAAAACGAGTCATCCAATTTAGTTCTTAGATAGCTCAAACTGAGCACAAATATCTAATTAATATAAACATTAAAAATTGTTTTTAATAGGACCAGGACCAATGTTTTAATTTTTTTCTCAAGATTTACTGAAATTGTTAAAATTATTAGTTTTTGTTAAAAAAAATAGAAACAACAGGTTTGATTCGGACCAATTTTGTATTTTATATTATTCACTTAGATATTTGTACAAGTTTGAGCTATCTAAGAACCTAATCGGCTGAGTCCGTTGTTTAAAAAACCCCGTGTTTTCTTCACCCCCGTGTTTTTGAGGGACCAAATTTTGGGAGAGAGCAATAAAAGGATATTATCATAATTTATAACAAACCTTTTATTTTTGAAGCTGTAATTGCAGCAAGTATTATTTTCTAATTCTGAATAGATTCACTCCAAAAAGACAATTCTATGATTTTTGACGACTGATCCGAGGGATAAAGATGCTGAATACCACTGTAATTGCCTCAGCAATTCCGGCTCCTCTTTGTAACGAATTCTGTCGCGACCAAAGAATAGTACTTAATCGAGTGCAAAATTTATCTTTAAGAATATTAAAAAAAAATTTAAATCTAGAATATTTATATCAAATTTGCGAATTACGTGAATAATTTTGGTTTCTTCAATAATATTAATTTTTGGAAAAAATGAGATTTTTATGGCTTTCATTAACATATAAAATATTTTAAAAATAAAAAGTATAGTCGAGTATAAGTTTTGATAAGCGAAACGGTCGTAGCAGTTGCATTCGAATGTTCTCAAAACGGTTCATCCGATTCAATATTATAATTGTAACCAACAGTCAAAAGTTGATACTTGTCAAAAAGTTTTTTCTCGGAACCGGATGACCGGTTAAATTAATATTTGGCTTCGATTTTTGGACCAAATGTCTCGAAATTTTTCGCGCGAAAATGTAGGAGTCCAAATAAGTTTTGATGAAAGAAATATTTTCACGAGACAATAACAAAATAACATTTAAAAAAATGTGAATGTTTTTTTCTTTATTTTCTATTGAAAATATTTTTTTCAAACAAATTATTTGGAATCTTATTAAACTTATTTTTTTTGAATATTTTCTGGACTCTAACAATGAATTTTTTATATTTTTTACAAGGAAAACATTCTAATTTTTATGAAAATAATTATATTTTTTACTTTGAAAAATATTTAATTTTGACTTTGAAATAATTTATTTTTTACTCGAAAAATATTCTATTTTTTACTGCGATAGATATTTTGTTTTTTCTTCGAAAATATTTTTTTTTCACTTTGATAATAATTTATGTTAGAAAATATTTTATTTTTTATTTAGAAAATACTCATTTTTTTCTTTGATAATATTTCATTGTTTACTTGAATAAAATCCGTTTATTTTTTTTTAAATCCGTTATAACTTTCTTTAGAATTTATGTTTAGAATTTTTCGACGTCAACAAAAGTTTATGTTTGGACCACCTAATAATTTACTAAATTTGGCACTTTCCTGTAATTGTCCGTTTAGCTCAACACATTGATCAGCTAAATTGTTTTTGTCCAATTTCTTCTCAAAAAGACTTCTGCTGCCTGTACAGGAGATGGAGGAGTTAATTCTGACGGTGTTTTTACATCAACAGCAAAAGTTCAATTTTCTCGTCCAGCATGAGATCCAATTTGTTCGACAGCTTTTCTTTGCTGCAAAAGAACAAGATTTCGTTTGGCCAAAACTTCTTTCAAATTATTGCGTTTATTTGTGACACTCGATGTCGCCTGTATCGTTCAGGCAGAGTGTCTAGATTTCGTTCCCATTTTCTAATAGTCTTCAATGATGTTAGAAAAGTTATAATTTTTTACGCTGTTTAATTTTATCGTTACAAGATCTAATAACTTTTGATAGACCGATTTCTCCATCGGGGATAAGCCCTGATTTATAACAAATTCAGTTCATTTTTGTCTTTTTTGGCAACATAAATATAGACAATAAATTTTTGATAAAAATGACTTGGTCAAAAAAAAGTTTGATGCCAATTATTTGGTAAATAATTGTTTATTGTAATAATTGTTGCAAATTCATATTCTTAATCAGTACCGAAGCAAAAATATGAAACATTTTATTTCGTTTTTTTTTAAATGTACTGGTGAAGATTTGGTCTTAATAAAAACAATTAAAAAATAATTTTTTATTTAAAACATTATTCCAACAAATCGTCGGATAACAGCTTTCTAGCAAGTCTACTACAGGCAAATGACTTTAATAGGACGGCCCGAGACTCCAAGGCCGTCCTATTAAAGTCATTGGCGAAATTATAAAATGGTTTGGTAATAATGACCGTCCGAGGCCACCGAACAAGGACGGCATTATTGACTAAAAAATGGTTTGTCATAATGCCGTCTAAGGCCATACGAACAAGGACGGCATATTTGACTAAAAAATGGTTCGTAATTATAATTATGATCTTGTCCGTATGCCCTTGGACAACATATGTTGTCCACGGGCATACGACAAGATCATAAGATTTCTGACTTTGCAAAAAATTTCCTTCGAAAATTTTTTCTAGAGGCGTCCTATAAAGGCATTGGCGGAATTGTTTCCCCTGCGGCGACCCGTCCTTTTAAAAGTCATGTAGGCAGCTTTTTCTGTCGTCAAAGGCCGGTCCTAAGCGGCCGTCCTATTTAAAGTCATTTGCCTGTTATATTTTTGAGACAAAGTTTAAATATTTTTTTTGAAAAACGACAAAAATGAATACATGTTTAAATCAGATATCCTGGAGAGACCATCCATCAAAATTATTAAATCTTAAAAAGACGATTTCTGGAGTTACAAAAACTTTTTTTAACACGATTCCTTGCGACCAATTTTGCACTTTTAGCATACTTTCTGTTCAAATTCCGAGTTTTCTGTTGACATTATCATATTCTTCAAGCTTTATCGAGTAAGAGATGCCAAAAGCTCGGCATGTCTCATCTCTTATAGACATCAGTGGCTGTCGAGCTTCAAGAAGTCGAGTTGCAAGAAGGCGAACGGTGAAAGTTTCGGCGTTCCATTTGTTCCTAACCGCGGTTTATATTTTTGGTAAAAACTTTTAAAAAAAGTTTGTGCTGGTCAATTGATTGCGATTGTATTGGTTAAAACAAGTTGGGGCTAATTTTTAGACTTTTTTCAAGAAAACCGTAATTTTGTTTGGCAACATTTTCTGAGAGCCCGTTTTGCCAAATCACTTTTGTTTCTTTTTTGTGTCAACTTTTCGATAAAAAAATTATTTTCTATTTATCACTCATTACCTGAAGATGAATAATACATTCGAAACGTTGTAAAAATAACTATTTGTTAATAGCAAAATATTAATATATTTGTGCCTCAAAACCGAATAGAATATTTTTTTAGCGTTTTGGCATTTGAAATCTCTATTTCTTTTAGGTGGCTCATCGGAATGTATTCAAAATTTACGGAAATGAAGGTACAATACTTTTGATGAATTTGTTGAAAATAAAATAATTTTTTTTGTCCCAGGATTTTAGAAATTAGAGCTTTTAGTAAACGAAAAACTGAAAAATACTCGAAATAGGGTGTAAGTTTTTTAAATAAGCTAAATAACAAGCACGATTTATATCATAATGTTGGGGCCCGGGTTCAAAAAAAATTCTAAAGAAAAAATGATGAAAAACATAGATTTTTTGATTGGGCCTGGATTTCGTCGTCATAATGGAAAAAGAAAAAAAAAATCGAGTTCCATAAAATCTCTAAATGGTCCCCTCTTTATTCAAAAATAAACTAAGAGATATAACGCTCCTTATCTGGTTGATCTGTAGCTGCTGCACCTCCATAAATTAGCACCAGCATATCCAGCGTCAACTGCGCTGTCCATCAACAAGCGGATCATAAACAAAGCTCTAAGAGATTCAACAAAGTTTCTTTTCCATTTCCGTAAGGGTGTCCAAATGGTGGATCTGCCGGCAGACATAAAAATACCATTTAATCCCACTCAAAACCTAAAGCACCTTCCATATTTTGGGTCAACCTAAAGCAGTCTTTAAAATCATATTTTGCATTTTTTATAATGATTCAAGAGAAATCTCAGTCAAAAAAGCAGAGAAAATGGAATATTTTGAATTTGGGGCGGCGTAATTTTCAGTTTAGACACATTATTATTCAAGACCTCCAGCAGACTAATTGATATTTCTGCGGCGGCCACAACTGCCATTTAAGGGGTGGCATCGATCCGCGGATTGGTACACTTTTTTGTCAGAGCGATAAATGAAAGAAAAAAAAATGTGAAAATTATTTTTTTTTATTTTTTATCTCAATAAAAGTGTTCATTCTTGCGAACGTCTTATATTTTAATTTCTTAACATAAACTAATTATCCTGGAGAAAATATAAAAAACACTTTTCACTGTATACATCCATTTCCAACTAAACTTCGACTACAGAATTTTTTTGAAGAGGATATAATAAACTTCAGACAATTGTCGGTGTTTATGCGCTAAAAAGTCTGGTTTTTATGTTGCGTATTAAAAAATTTCCTTGATATGAAAGTTTTTTTTTCCATGAAAAATTGGTCAAAAATGGGCAAAAAGTAGAGAAATCAAGCTTTTTTTGAGATAAAAATTGACCCCTTCAATTGCGTTTTGATATTGAAAAATGTCCTGACTATCACACAAAATGACCCCTATAACACCCACCAATTTTATTTTGAATTTTTCACTAGACCAATAAATTTTTTTTAAAATTTAGTGCCAGGAAATGGCACTTATCGAGTGTAGCAGCCGAGTGTTAAAAATTTCATCCCAAAGTTTAGAAATGATAATCGCGCGACCAACTCATTAGTGTACCATACGGATGATTTAATAGATACCAAAACATTTAATATGTGATTCTTGCTGATTGTTTATGGAGAGTTCAAAACACGACTAATAAAAAACTTTTGGACCTTGATTTGCGGAAAATTTTTCATAATTTTTCTAAAAACGTCGACAAAAAATGACAAATCAACATATTATGATTTTCAAGCAGCAGTCAGAAAATATGTAGGGCATCCATCGAAAAAGTTAAAGTGGGCCATTTTTTCTGCTTTTATTCACAGATTTCAAAAAAACAATTAGAAAAAATTTTGGACAAAAAATGACGGAAATGTTCATAAGTCTTTGAATTTTTTTTTGAAAAAAATTTTTACAAATTCAAAAATTAAAATTCGGACTCAAATCTTCCTAAAATATACAAAAATAATTTTTATAAGTAGATGGACATTTATTCTGGGTTCAGCTGTACGATATAAAGCAATAAAAAGTAACCACGCTAATTAATTTTCGTAAGTTAAATTGACTCCAGTCTTGCCGAAGTCGATGGCTACCCCTTAAGGATGTGGGCGACGCTAATTGAGATTCTCAGAAAACTTTTTTTTGATAGCCCCATTTTGTAGAGAATTTTCCACTGAGTTTTTTTAAAGCTAGGATTTTTTCTGAATTTGATTTTTTTCAAAAAAAATAAGTTTGAGATTTTGAAGATTTTTGAGAAATTTGAAGTGAAAGGTACCAATTTCGATCTATAAATTTTTTGTCACTTTCAAAATTGCGAATGTAGCCACTTAACTCGAAATACTGCCAAAAAACGTTAAATTTCAAATTTTTTAATTTTTTTTTAATTTCAAAAAGTTAAGAATTTCAAACAAAATTAGAAATTCACAAGTCGTTCCTGAGACTTTGGAGATAAAAATGCGAAAAAAGGCTACCATTCTAAACCTTAATTCAGCCTTTGCGGTGAATTTGATGTACAAATTGAAAATTTCCCATATATATTTAAGGAGGAGTAGGCGTTTGCGCGAGGCTCCTAAATGCTGTTTTGACCACTAGAGGCAAAATTTTGAAAAAAGGTCTTCCATTTGGTGATGAGTATATATATCTTTACATTCTAATGCAATATCAAATAAAAAGTGATTGAGAGATGAATGAGGAGTAGGCTTTTTTAGTGCTTTTAGGGACGCCTACTAAAAACCATTTTCTGAGCGTAGGTTGAGGTATCAGATGCTCTGAATAAAACTGGCACCTTCCTTACGAGTTGTACTACGTATTTGGAAAAAAAAATAATTATTTCTGAGCCAGGTTTCTCAGAAACTTCACTTGAAAATGTGTAAAAAGACCCAATTATCGCACGCCCACATCCTGAAGACACATAAGTAGATTAAAATTGATAAGTACCTTTTTGAAAATCGCAAAATCCACCAATGTGTCCTAAATAAACATTTTGGCAAGCCCTAAAATATCAATGTGTCTAAAATGATATATTGCGCCGCCCAAATTCAAAATATTGCCTCTACTCTGGCTTCATTTTTAGCTTTAAAATCAATCGTGTCTAAAATGACAGTGTGACGGACGTAAACGATATAATTTTCAATTTCTTACCTGAAGGTAGCCCTTTCTGGAACTCTTAATGATGCTCCTTTTTCGAAGCAAATATTTAAATCAATATGAACAATTTCGCCAGTTTCAATGATCAAGAAGAATATTGTCTAAATGTCGATCTCCGAGACCGATAATGTAACAAAGAATACTGCTCACAGCAATGAACGAGCGAAAATATTTTGGAGTTTGGCAAAAAATCAGCACTACAAGTAGAATTGCACCACAAAGCTCTTTTCAATCAAATCAGACGGAGTATCCTGATCGAGGATATTTTTACCAAAAAAAAATTTAGGGGGGTAGTGGTACAAAATGCAAGTATTTTGAAGTTGCTATAACTTTTACGAAAGCAGTAAGTAAAGAATGAAATTAAAACTATTGTACCATGAGATAAATGTACATACCTTTATTAAAATTAATAAATTCGTGAATTTGTCATCTTTTGCTCCGAAAAGCTCGATTTTTCGCGAAAGAAGGGAAACATTAGACAAAAAGAGATGCCCAATCGGTCCGAAAAAATAGTTTGGCCATTAAATAACCGCCTAATCGAATTTAGTTACTACCAGGTTTTTGAAAATTTAAAACGTTTACAAGAATGTCATATTACAGTGTCATAAAAGTGTCATATTACACATTTTTAATAACTTTTAATATTTTTTTAGAATAAGAAAAAAAAATCTTAGCACGTTTTCAAGGGTAAGATAGTATTTGGCTATATTAAAAAATATTATTTTTTTTTCAAATCAGAAAAATACGTCAAAGTTGGCGAAATTGCATATGAAATATTTAATTATGAAATTTAATGATGCAAAAAAGAATGCTGAAAATTTTTGTTCTGATGATCTTATCAGAAATGTTATGGTTTTTTTATTGAACGCGGAAGCTCAATCCCATAAAATTCTAGAATTCTAGAAATGACCAAAAACTTTCGATTTTTTTGTGATATAGTCGAAATACAATCTTAACCGTTTCAAGAAATTAAAAAAATCGAAAATTTTACAAAGTAAATCGAAAGGTGGATAAGCTCGGTATAACTCTGAGTTTCAAATTTGAAAATTCCCAAACGCGAAAAATGTTACAAAAATTAGATAGGAAGACAAAAAAAAATAAAATCTCAAAAATAAGAGTTCGGAGGTAATAATTTTGGAAGAACATGTGATCAAGCGAAATACACGATTTTTTTAACTACCTCGGATGCGAGANTAAGAACCTAATCGGCTGAGTCGTTTTTGAAAACCCCGTTGTTTTCTCACCCCCGTGTTTTTGAGGGACCAAATCTTTGGGAGAGGGCAATAAAAGGATATTATTATAATTTATAACAAACCTTTTATTTTTGAAGCTGTAATTGCACAAGTATTATTTTCTAATTCTTGAATAGATTCACTCCAAAAGACAATTCTATGATTTTTGACGACTGATCGAGGATAAAGTTGCTGAATACCACTGTATTGCCTCAGCAATTCGGCTCCTCTTTGTAACGAATTCTGTCGCCGACCAAGAATAGTACTTCATCGAGTGCAAAATTTATTTAAGAATATTAAAAAAAATTTAAATCTAGAATATTTATATCAAATTTGCGAATTACGTGAATAATTTTGGTTTTCTTCAATAATATTAATTTTGGAAAAATGAGATTTTTATGGCTTTCATATTAACAATAAAATATTTTTAAAATAAAAAGTATAGTCGAGATATAAGTTTTGATAATCGAAAACGGTCGAAGCAGTTGCATCGAATGTTCTCAAAAACGGTTCATCCGATTCAATATATTATAATTGTAACCAACAGTAAAAAAGTTGATACTTGTCAAAAAGTTTTTTCTCGGGAACCGGATGACCGGTTAAATTAATATTTGGCTTTGATTTTTGGACCAAATGTCTCGAAATTTTTCGGCGAAAATGTAGGAGTCCAAATAAGTTTTGATGAAAGAAATATTTTCACGAGACAATAACAAAATAACATTTAAAAAATGTTGAATGTTTTTTTCTTTATTTTCTATTGAAAATATTTTTTTCAACAAAATTATTTGGAATCTTAAACTTATTTTTTTTGAATATTTTCTGACTCTAACAATGAATTTTTTATATTTTTTAACAAGGAAAACATTCTATTTTTTACTTCGAAAATAATTTATTTTTTACTTTGAAAATATTTAATTTTGACTTTGGAAATAATTTATTTTTTACTTCGATAATATTTTGTTTTTTACTTCGAAAATATTTTTTTTCACTTTGATAATATTTATGTCAGAAAATATTTTATTTTTTATTTAGAAAATATCTCATTTTTTCCTTTGATAATATTTCATTGTTTACTTGAATAAAATCGGTTATAACTTTTTTAGAATTTATGTTTAGAATTTTTTGACGTCAACAAAGTTATTTTGGACTCCTAATAATTTACTAAATTTTGCACTTTCCTTAATTGTCCGTTTAGCTCAACACATTGATCAGCTAATTGTTTTTGTCCAATTTCTTTCAAAAAGACTTCTGCTGCCTGTACAGGAGATGGAGGAGTTAATTCTGACGGTGTTTTTACATCAACAAGCAAAAGTTCAATTTCTCGTCCAGCATGAGATCCAATTTGTTCGACAGCTTTTCTTTGCTGCAAAAGAACAAGATTTCGTTTGGCCAAAACTTCTTTCAAATTATTGCGTTTATTTGTGACCACTCGATGTCGCCTGTATCGTTCAGGCAGAGTGTCTAGATTTTCGTTCCCATTTTCTAATAGTCTTCAATGATGTTAGAAAAGTTATAATTTGTACGCTGTTTAATTTTATCGTTACAAGATCTAATAACTTTGATAGACCGATTTCTCCAGGATACCTGATTTTAACAATTCAGTTCATTTTTGTCTTTTTTGGCAACATAAATATAGACATAAATTTTTGATAAAAAATGACTTGGTCAAAAAAATTTGAGCCAATTATTTGGTAAATAATTGTTTTATTGTATAATTTGCAAATTCAATTCTTAATCAGTACCGAACAAAAATATGAACATTTTATTTCGTTTTTTTAAATGTACTGGTGAAGATTTGGTTTAATAAAAACAATTAAAAAATTATTTTTATTTAAAACATTATTCAACAAATCGTCGGATAACAGCTTTCTAGCAAGTCTACTACAGGCAAATGACTTTAATAGGACGGCCCGAGCCTCCAAGGCCGTCCTATTAAAGTCATTGGCGAAAATTATAAAATGGTTTGTAATAATGCCGTCCGAGGCCACACGAACAAGGACGGCATTATTGACTAAAAAATGGTTTGTAATAATGCCGTCTAAGGCCATACGAACAAAGACGGCAATATTGACTAAAAAATGGTTCGTAATTATAATTATGATCTTGTCCGTATGCCCTTGGACAACATATGTTGTCCAAGGGCATACGGTCAAGATCATAATATTTCTGACTTTGCAAAAATTTCCTTCGAAAATTTTCTAAGGCGTCCTATTAAAGGCATTGGCGGAATTTTTCCCTGCGGCGCCCGTCCTTTTAAAGTCATGTAGGCAGCTTTTCTGTCGTCAAGGCCGTCCTAAGCGGCCGTCCTATTAAAGTCATTTGCCTGTATATTTTTGAGACAAAGTTTAAATATTTTTTTTGAAAAACGACAAAAATGAAATACATGGTTAAATCAGATATCCTGGAGAGACCAGTCCATCAAAATTATTAAATCTTAAAAAACGATTTTCTGGAGTTACAAAAACTTTTTTTAACACGATTCCTTGCGACCATTTGCACTTTTAGCATACTTTCTTGTTCAAATCCGAGTTTTCTGTTGACATTATCATATTCTTCAAGTTTATCGATAAGAGATGCCAAAGCTCGGCATGTCTCATCTCTTATAGACATCAGTGGCTGTCGAGCTTCAAGAAGTCGAGTTGCAAGAAGGGAACGGTGAATTTCGCGTTCCATTTGTTCCTAACCGCGGTTATATTTTGGTAAAAAACTTTTAAAAAAAGTTGTGTGCTGGTCAGATTGATTGCGATTGTATTGGTTAAAAAAGTTGGGGCTAATTTTTAGACTTTTTTTCAAGAAAACCGTAATTTTTGTTTGGCAACATTTTCTGAGAGCCCGTTTTGCCAAATTACTTTTGTTTCTTTTTTTGTGTCAACTTTTCGATCAAAAAATTATTTCTATTTCTCACTCATTACCTGAAGATGAATAATACATTCGAAACGTTGTAAAAATACTATTTTTAATAGCAAAATATTATATATATTTGTGCCTCAAAACCGAATAGAATAATTTTTGTTACGTTTTGGCATTTGAAATCTCTATTTCTTTTAGGTGGCTCATCGGAATGTATTCAAATTAACGGAAATGAAGGTACAATACTTTTTGATGAATTTGTTGAAAATAAAATAATTTTTTTGTCCCAGGATTTTAGAAATTAAGCTTTTAGTAAACGAAAAACTGAAAAATACTCGAATAAGGTGTAAGTTTTTTAAATAATGCTAAATTAACAAGTACGATTTATATCAATGATGGTGCCCGGGTTCAAAAAAAATTTCTAAAGAAAAAATGATGAAAAACATAGATTTTTTTTGATCTGGGCCTGGATTTCGGTCGTCATAATGGAAAAAGAAAAAAAAATCGAGTTCCATAAAATCTCTAACTGGTCCCCTCTTTATTCAAAATAAACTAAGAGATATAACGCTCCTTATCTGGTTGATCTGTAGCTGCTGCACCTCCATAAATAGCACCAGCATATCCAGCGTCAACTGCGCCTGTCCAATCAACAAGCGGATCATAAACAAATGCTTCTAAGAGAGTCAACAAAGTTTCTTTTCCATTTCGTAGGGTGTCCAATGTGGATTCTGCGGCAGACATAAAATAGCCATTTAATCCACTCAAACCTAAAGCACCTTCCATATTTTGGGTCAACCTAAAAGCAGTCTTTAAAATCATATTTCTGCATTTTTTATAATGATTCAAAGAAATCTCAGTCAAAAAACAGCAGAGAAGATGGAATATTTTGAATTTGGGGCGGCCGTAATTTCAGTTTAGACACATTATTATTCAAGACCGTCCACAGACTAATTGATATTTTGCGGCGGCCACAATGCCATTTAAGGGGGTGGCATCGATCCGGCGGATTGGTACATTTTTTTCAGAGCGATAAATGAAAGAAAAAAAAAATGTGAAAAATTAATTTTTTTATTTTCGCATAAAAGTGTTCATCTCTTGCGAACGTTTTATATTTTAATTTCTTAACATAAACTAATTATCTGGAAAAATATGAAAAAACCACTTTTCACTGTATACATCCATTGTCCAAACTAAACTTCGACTACAGAATTCTTTTGAAGAGGCATATTAATAAACTTCAGACATTGTCGGGTGTTTAGCGCTAAAAAGTCTGGTTTTTATGTTGGCGTATTAAAAATTTCCTTGATATTGAAAGTTTTTTTTTCCAATGAAAAATGGTCAAAAATGGCAAAAAGGTTAGAGAAATGCAAACTTTTGTTTTGAGATAAAAATTGACCCCTTCAATTGCGTTTTGGATATTGAAAATGTCCTGACTATCACAAAAAATGACCCCCCTATAACACCCACAATTTTATTTTGAATTTTTCACTAACCAATAAAATTTTTTTTAAAATTTAGTGCCGGAATGGACACTTATCGAGTGTACAGCCGAGTGTTATAAAATTTCAATCCAAAGTTTTAGAAAATGATAATCGCCGACCAACCTCATTAGTTACCAACGGATGATTAATAGATACCAAAACATTTAATATGTGATTCTGCCTGATTGTTTATCGGAGAGTTCAAAAACACGACTAATAAAAACTTTTGGACCTTGAATTTGCGGAAAATTTTTCATAATTTTTCTAAAAACGTCGACAAAAATGACAAATCAACATATTTATGATTTTTCAAGCAGCAGTCAGAAAAATATGTAAGGCATCCATGAAAAAAGTTAAAGTGGGCCATTTTTTCTGCTTTATTCACAGATTTCAAAAAAACAATTAGAAAAAATTTTGGACAAAAATGCGGAAAATGTTCTAATGCTTTGATTTTTTTTTGAAAAAATTTTACAAATTCAAAAATTTAAAATTCGGACTCAAATCCTTCTAAAATATACAAAAATAATTTTTATAAGTAGATGGACATTTATTCTGGTTTCCAGCTGGACGATAATAAAGCATATAAAAAGTAAACCACGCTAATTAATTTTCGTAAGTTAAATTGACTCCAGTCTGCCGAAGTCGATGGCTACCCCCTTAAGGATCGTTGGGCGACGGTTAATTGAGATTTCCTCAGAAAACTTTTTTTGATAGCCCCCATTTTGTAAGAGAATTTTCCACTGAGTTTTTTAAAGCTAGATTTTTTCTGAATTTTGGATTTTTTCAAAAAAAAATAAGTTTGGAGATTTTTGAAGATTTTTGAGAAATTGAAAGTGAAAGTGTACCAATTTCGATCTATAATTTTTTTGTCACTTTCAAAATTGCGAATGTAGCACTGTAACTCGAAATTACTGCCAAAAAAACGTTAAATTTCAATTTTTTAATTTTTTTTGAATTTCAAAAAGTTAAGAATTTCACAAAAAATTAGAAATTCACAAGTCGTTCCTGAGACTTTGGAGATAATAAAATCGGAAAAAAGGCTACCATTAAAACTTAATTCCAGCCTTTGCGGTGAATTTTGAATGTACCAAATTGAAAATTTTCCATATATATTTAAGGAGGAGTAGGCGTTTCGCGAGGCTCCCAAATAAGCTGTTTTGACCACGTAGAGGCAAAATTTTGAAAAAAAGGCTTCCATTTGGCTGATGAGTATATATATCATTACATTCTAATGCAATATCAAATAAAAAGTATTGAAGAGATGAATGAGTGGAGTGCGCTTTTTAGTGCTTAGGGACGCCTACTAAAAACATTTTCTGAAGCGTAGGTTGAGGTATCAGATGCTCTGAATAAAAACTGGCACCTTCCTTACGAGTTGTACTACGTATTTGGAAAAAAAAATAATTATTTCTGAGCCAGGTTTCTCCAGAAACTTCACTTGAAAAATGTGTTAACCAAACAGAGCCCAATTATCGCACGCCACATCCTAAGACACATAAGTAGATTTAAATTGATAAGACCTTTTTGAAAATCGAAAATCCACCAATGTGTCTTAAAATAAACATTTCTGGCAAGCCCTAAAATATCAATGTGTCTAAAATGATATATTGCCGCCCAAATTCAAAATAATTGCCTCTTACTCTGGCCTTCATTTTTAGCTTTAAAATCAATCGTGTCTAAAATGACAGTGTGACGGACGTAAACGATATAATTTTCAATTTCTGTACCTGAAGGTAGCCCTTTCTGGAAACTCTTAATGATGCTCCTTTTTCGAAAGCAAATATTATAATCAATGATGAACAATTTCGCCAGTTTTCAATGATCAAGAAAATATTGTTCTAAAAATGTCGGATCTCCGAGACCGGATAATGTAACAAAGAATACTGCTCACAGCAATGAACGAGCGAAAATATTTTGGAGTGCAAAAAATCAGCACTAACAAGTTAGAATTGCACAAAAGCTCTTTTTCAATCAATCGACGGAGTATCCTGATCGAGGATATTTTTTACCAAAAAAAATTTAGGGAGGGTCAGTGGTACATAAATGCAAAGTATTTTGCAAGTTGCTATAACTTTTAGCGAAAGCAGTAAGTAAAGAATGGAAATTAAAAACTATTGTACCATGAGATAAATGTACATACCTTTTATTAAAATTAAATAAATTCGGGAATTTGTCATCTTTTGCTCGCGAAAAGCTCGATTTTTCCGAAGAAAGGGCAAAACATTAGACAAAAAGAGATGCCCAATCGGTCCCGAAAAAATAGTTTGGCCATTAAATAACCGCCTAATCGAATTTAGTTACTACCAGGTTTTTGAAAATTTAAACGTTACAAGAATGTCATATTACAGTGTCATAAAAGTGTCATATTACACATTTTTAAAACTTTTAATATTTTTTTAGAAATAAGCAAAAAAAAATCTTAGACTTTTCAAGGGTAAGATAGTATTTCGCTATATTAAAAAATATTATTTTTTTTCAAATCAGAAAAATTACGTCAAAGTTGGCGAAATTGCATAAGAAATATTTCAATTATGGAATTTAATGATGCAAAAAAGAATGCCTGAAAATTTTTGTTCTGATGATCTTATCAGAAATTGTTATGGTTTTTATTGAACGCGGAAAGCTCAATCCCATAATTCTAGAATTCTAGAAATGACACAAAAACTTTCGATTTTTTGTGATATAGCCTGAAATACAAATGCTTACCGTTTCAAGAAATTAAAAAAATCGAAAATTTTTACAAAGTAAATCAAAGGTGGATAAGGCTTCGGTATAACTGCTGAGTTTCCAAATTTGAAAATTCCCAAACGCGAAAATGTTACAAAACATTAGATCAGGAAGAAAAAAAAAATAAAATCTCCAATAAGAGTTCGGACGGTAATATTTGAAAAAGAACACTGTGATTCAAAGCGAAATACATCGATTTTTTTAACTACCCTCGGATGCGAGATGGGAAACGTTTCAAAACTCTCAAAAATCTCTCACTGAGACTGTGTATTTATACGGATCCAAAAATACCTTCCTGAACTAAGTCTCATTCNTTAAAAAATTTCCTTGATATGAAAGTTTTTTTTCCATGAAAAATGGTCAAAAATGGCAAAAAGTAGAGAAAAACAACTTTTTTTGAGATAAAAATTGACCTTCAATTGCGTTTTGATATTGAAAAATGTCCTGACTATCACAAAAAATGACCCCTATAACACCCACAATTTTATTTTGAATTTGTCACTACCATAAATTTTTTAAAAATTTAGTGCCGAATGGCACTTATCGAGTGTACAGCCGAGTGTTAAAAATTTCATCCAAAGTTTAGAAATGATAATCGCGCGACCAACTCATTAGTTGACATACGGAGATTTAATAGATACCAAAACATTTAATATGTGATTCTGCCTGATTTTTTATGGAGAGTTCAAAAAACGACTAATAATTTTGGACTTGATTTGCGGAAAATTTTCATAATTTTTCTAAAAACGTCGACAAAAAATGACAAATCAACATATTATGATTTTTCAAGCAGCAGTCAGAAAATATGTAGGCATCCATGAAAAAAGTTAAAGTGGCCATTTTTTCTGCTTTTATTCACAGATTTCAAAAAACAATTACAATGCGGAAAATTTTCATAATGCTTTGATTTTTTTTGAAAATTTTACAAATTCAAAAATTAAAATTCGGACTCAAATCTTTCCTAAAATATACAAAAATAATTTTTATAAGTAGATGCACATTTATTCTGGTTCACCTGACGATAATAAGCACATAAAAGTAAAACAGCTAATTAATTTCGTAAGTTAAATTGACTCCAGTCGGCCGAGTCGATGCTACCCCCTTAAGACACATAAGTAGATTTTAAATTGATAAGACCTTTTTGAAATCGAAAATCCACCAATGTGTCTAAAATAACATTTTGGCAGCCCTAAAATATCAATGTGTCTAAAATGATATATTGCCGCCCAAATTCAAAATATTGCCTCTACTCTGGCCTCATTTTTTAGGCTTAAAATCAATCGTGTCTAAAATGACAGTGTGACGGACGTAAACGATATATTTTCAATTTTCTTACCTGAAAGGTACCCTTTCTGGAACTCTTAATGATGCTCCTTTTTCGAAGCAAATATTATAATCAATATGAACAATTTCGCCAGTTTCATGATCAAGAAGAATATTGTCTAAATGTCGATCTCCGAGACCGATAATGTAACCAAGAATACTGCTCACAGCCAATGAACGAGCGAAAATATTTTGAGTTTGCAAAAAATCAGCACTACAAGTAGAATTGCACCAAAGCTCTTTTTCAATCAAATCAGACGGAGTATCCTGATCGAGGATATTTTTACCAAAAAAAAATTAAGGGGGTAGTGGGTACAAAATGCAAGTATTTTGAAGTTGCTATAACTTTTACGGAAGCAGTAAGTAAAGAATGAAATTAAAACTATTGTACCATGAGATAAATGTACATACCTTTATTAAAATTAATAAATTCGTGGAAATTTGTCATCTTTTGCTCCGAAAAGCTCGATTTTTCCGAAGAAGGGAAACATTAGACAAAAAGAGATGCCCAATTGGTCCGAAAAAATAGTTTGGCCATTAAATAACCGCCTAATCGAATTTAGTTACTACCAGGTTTTTGAAATTTATACGTTTACAAGAATGTCATATTACAGTGTCATAAAAGTGTCATATTACACATTTTTAATAACTTTTAATATTTTTTAGAATAAGAAAAAAAAAATCTTAGACGTTTCAAGGGTAAGATAGTATTTCGGCTATATTAAAAAATTATTTCAAAAATTATTCTTTTTTTTTTCAAATCAGAAAAATACGTCAAAGTTGGCGAAATTGCATATGAAATATTTAATTATGAAATTTATGATGCAAAAAAGAATGCCTGAAAATTTTTGTTCTGATGATCTTATCAGAAATGTTATGGTTTTTATTGAACCGGAAGCTCAATCCCATAAAAATTCTAGAATTCTAGAAATGACCAAAAACTTTCGATTTTTTTTGTGATATAGCCGAAATACAATCTTACCGTTTCAAGAAATTAAAAAAAATCGAAAATTGTACAAGTAAATCGAAAGGTGGATAAGCTCGGTATAACTCTGAGTTTCAAATTTGAAAATTCCCAAACGCGAACATGTTACAAAAATTAGATAGGAAGACAAAAAAAATAAAAATCATCAAAAATAAGAAGTTCGGAGGTAATAATTTTGAAGAACATGTGATCAAGCGAAATACTCGAAATTTTTTAACTACCTCGGATGCGAGATGGAAACGTTTTCAAAAACTCTCAAAAAAATCTCTCACTGAGACTGTGTTTTATACGGATCAAAAATACCTTCCTTGACTAAGTCTCTGTGAACTTCTCTCAAAATGGAACTAGGCCATTCTCTTCGATTTGTTTTTTCGGAAACTCCAGCAGTTTTGAGAGCAGGCTGCAATTTGTTGAAAAACAGCTCCGAAGGTCGATCAACTTTGATACTTTCGGATAGGTTAAGCTTTTTTCAGGGATCTATACGAAAATTAACCCTGAAAATTTTGAAAAAATATTTTTTTTGAAATCGTAAAAAAACAAGTTCATTACAAAAAAATAGAAAATTCTATTTTTCGATCCCTAGCTTGTCTTGTTGTCGCATTTGCCATTTTTTATAAAACACAAAAAATGGGTGAGATCCATGAACCCATCCAATGAGCCCGGATCGTGCACCTAAGGGTGTAACACTGTAATTTCTTGCAGATAACTGAGATGGGAGAAGTCGGTTACAAACGGATAAAAACTGCATAATCCTCTCATCAAGATGAAGATCTTCTAATCCCTAAAAAAATGATAAAAACTAAATTTTTAATAAAAAAGGCTGGGCTCCCAAATATATATGCTACTTCACATTATGACTCAATAGTGGGCGTGCCGTGAAGCATCGTGAGGCAGTTTTGTAAAGAGATGCATCCCTGGTCAAATTTCCATCCCCTATCCCAAAATTCGGGAATAAGATGCATCCCATCTCTTTTTATCCCAACTTATTCCTATCCCTTTTACAAGCCTGCTCGTAAGGCCCTTTTTTGTGGTTCGGACTCGGACGTGGTTCGCGTTTTGTACCCCGAAAATAGTTAATCGGTCAGGAACATGGCATTGAAATAATTTTTCCGCCGTTTTCTAGTAAACGGTTTATCAAAAAGACCTGCAATTTTGAGAATTCAAAAATACTATAGTTTTAACGAAAAAATGTCAAAAAAACTTTTTTATTTTTATCAATTTAATTCAAACCTTGCCAAAAGCTCAATAATATGTACGGTATATTTATAAAAAATACCTAACTAAAAAATACCTAGCTAAAAAAATTAACAAAGATTCCATTTTTAAGAGAAAAAAGGTCTGTCGCTCAAAAAATCTCTTACCTTGAAAAGATATGTATAATTTCTTCCATCTCCACCTCTCAAATGAAGTTTTTTCGGTCGCGTTTTTGTCGGTAAAATAGTCAAAACCGGATGAAATTGCGACACTGTCAGCCCAGAGTGTCCCGGTACCGGTAAATATGAATCCTTTAATTTTGCCAGTCTTGGTGAAATTTCCTTCATTGACAATTGTCCCCTTTTTCCAACCCTGGCTTGTAATTCGTGATGTAACTGTTTAAACGGTGCCCAACACAATGCAGGTTGCAACGGAGCCGGATTCGTTTTGAGACGATTCAAAGCTTCCTGCATCAAGGATCGGCAACATTGGATCGAGTAGCGAAAATAAACAAAAACGTGAAATTTGGCCATTTTTTATGTGTTGAATCATGAAAAAAGAAAAACTAAATAATAAACATATCTAAAAAGGGGATCTCTAGGCGTCTACTTTCGCTTTCGAGTTTGAACTTATTTTCGAAGCTCTTATTGGTTAAGGGGGTAGGTGTCGCTTTTTGGTACCTTTCAATCACGCCTCAGAACAGTTCTAGGGCAGTTGTAAAAAATCTGAGGATACTCGTTTGTAGATCTAGCCTTCGTCTAACGATTACACATCTCAAAGTCAACCTTGTTACATCACACCACCAGGTGGTGAGTCTATTCTAGAGCACTAAACGGTTTTTTTAAAATCTATCTTTTTTTAGACCCCACATACAAAGCGTCTCAAAATTTACACAAAGTAGCGAATAAATGAGAACAAAAAAGTGATGAGAAGGAATTTTTCGATTTNTTTTGAAAAAAATAATTGCCACCATGAGATTCCTTGGGTCAACTTTAGTCATAACCGATATTAATGTATCATAAATTAATTCTATAAAGGGCTCAAAAAAAACCGACACCTACCCCCTTTTAAAGCAGTGATATCCGGGGTTCTCATTGTTCAAACATGAACGCGAAAGTAAAGGCCTAGAGATCCCATTTTTGATATATTAAAATTAATTTAAATAATTCACGGTCAGCATTAAAAATACATAAAAACGTGGCCGAAATAAAAGATTCTGATTGATTTAAATTTAAACCATTCAGAATTTGCCTAGTACTTTCAAATTAAAAATCGAATTGTTCGTATTATACATGCTATTTTGTTATAAAAGCCAATGAGAAAATTTAAAGATTTTTTTATCATTTTCGAAAAATAAAGTGTCGAAAATTATAAATTTTTGATTGGTCTTAGTTTTTCTTGTTCCGACCCTATCCTGAATCAGTTTACCATATCGACGCTGAAATTTTTCTTCTTGAGGAGTTTCTGGTTTTGCTGCGGTGATCTGAGCCAAGTGTTGGAATGCGGTCAAGACAGGTTTCATTATAGCCTCGAAAGGTTAGCAAGAAATATTTTTTTACAAATGACACAAATTTCAATTTAGTGAAATAACCCATTTTTAATATTTTGTAAAATGGACCAACTTTTAATTTTGAAAAATAACCCAAATTAAAATTTCGAAAAAATAAAACCTTTTTAAATATCATAAAATGACCCAATTTTAAAAATGAGCTAATTTTGAAGAATGACCCAATTTTCAATTCTGAAAAATGACTCAATAATACACAGTATTTAGAAATTTTCATCAATAACCATTCCTTTTGCTGCTCCATCATCATTTTACTTTTTTGTTCAATAGAAAGCGTAGTATTCAACGTTAATCTTTTTGCCTCTTCGGCCAATCCCATCAGTCTTTTCTGGATATCAGAATGATGTTGATTCAGACTTCCCAGCCACAACTCATCCCACAATAAAGTAATTCTTCTTAACTCCTTCACTACCAGCTCGACATCTTGTACCACAATTCTGTTTAATTTTGATTTTATTCTCTCTAGCGCCGCAAGTTGCTGACTTGTGGAATCGGTGGCAGTGGTCACGCCCTGCTTCAGTGTTCTAAAACGGGATGAGTTTCAAATTTGGATGATGTCCCGATCCCGAGTCATAGTTTTTACAATCCCGATCTCGTTCCGATATTTAGTCTTATTTATTACCATCAATAGTTATTGTTAATATTTTAACCCGGGTTAACATAATAATTATTCACTACAATTTGAAAACACGCGGGATCCTGATCAAATCCCGTCTCGATCTCGACTTAAGTAAAAATTTCAATTCTGATTCTGTCCCGATCTCCACCTTAGTAAAAATGAAAATCCCATCCGGGATCCCGGTCCCGTTTCAGAACACTGCCCTGACCATCTTCTTGCTGGTCTTCGAGGTCACGGAGACCGACCTCGATTCTCTGGTCGGTTTTTGTAGAAGCGACCACGACCGCAAAAACCACTTCATCTGGTCTTTCAAAGTGCTTTAGAATGACCGAATGGTACCCTCGATCATTAAGAAAAATATTTCTCATACCTTCTAGCTGTTCCTGATTCGCGAATAACAATTGACCGCTTTAATTTATCATTTTTTTCAATTTGAAAATGCTAAAAATTGGCACATACGAAATTATTAAAATTTTCGATCAAAATACAACTTTTTTGTTTATAAGACTTCGAAGTCTGTTTTTCGAATTTTGGTAATAAACCTGATATTTTGGTTTATGCTAGAAAACCATTCTAACGTTTTCTTATAAAAATTTCCAAGGATGAACTCAAAAAATCAAAGATTTATAAGAGTCATATTTCGCTATATTTTAATTGTGTCATTCAAGTTTAGTGAAAACTTAACCATTGGGGTAGAATTTCATAAAAAAAATAGTCAGATAGGGTCATATTTCATTTAGCTTTTATCGTGGTAAAATAAATGAAAACTTAAGTATGAGCGCAGGATTTTGGCAATTTTTTATATGAAAAATCGCTGATTTTGAAGCACTTTGCCTTTCCTCGGCAATTCTTTCTAACAACTCTGTAATAGCTGTGCGAACATACGGTTCTGGGTGATGTAACCGGGAGAATAATTGTGGTACAATTTCTAACCACGCGGTCACCGAAGAGTTACGAAGACCGTCTTCCAGGACACTTTTTAATCCTCCAGAATGTTTGGCTAGTAGACGTAATAATCGCAATGATGCATTGATATCTTGGCCAGCGATTCGGAGAGATTCGAAGTAAGCTTTTGCTGCGTTTGAATATAACTCAAATAGACGATTTGAAACCAAACGCCAAATGTGCAACAAACCACCTTATAGGGGGTTAATAAAAAAAATCACTCTCGATTTTCAGATACAAAAAATCTTCGTAAATTTTTTTTTGAAATCCTGAAATAATAAAAAATTGTCAAAAAAGATTGAAAATAATAGGCTAAATGATCAATTTTAAAAGCAATCAAATTTTCAGTTTTTGTAAAATAACCCAATTTCAACATTGTCATATAACCAAAGTTACATTTGTTAGGGTTTATTATTTTTGAACTAAAAAATTGAACTAAGGCAGCCGATCAAAAACACATTTTCTGATATTTTAAGTTTCGAATTTGTGGAATAATTGGAAAAAACTAATTTATTTCAAATAATTTTTTTTTCATTTGACCCCACCTGTTATTTGACCATATTGATATAGCCATGGAAAAGTCTTATACAATTTAACAGTAACTTGCTCTTCCTGTTGCATAATTGGAACATGATCACTATTATCTGATAAATCTTCTTGATACTCAATCAGCTGTGTTCTTCCTAGAACAGGCTTGTAACTTTTTTAAGTAATAATTTTATTCAGAACACATAAAAAGGCTAGAAACATGAATTTATTTTCAATCTTTTATTATAAAAATGTACGATGATTCGATGAAATAATTATATTTTGAAAATCTTTGAATTCTGAAAAAAAATATAGTTTGTCTAAGACAAATAATTAAAAAACAATTTTAAAAACTTTCTCAAATATTTTTTTTCCCAAAAAATAAAAAAACTTCAAAAAATTTAAAATTTCATCAAAAGTTCATAATTTTCCTCGGTATATCATTAATTTGGCAAATAAAACAAAAAAATTATAAACAGGAAATTCTTAACAAATATTTTATCAACTTTTCGACTTTTATTATGTTATTATCAAGAAAAACTTGAAAATCAGAAAATGTTTCAAAAGCCAAAATTGAATGGTTTGTTTTTTGAATATTGAATTTCTACAAGCCGTACCTATAAGATCTTTAACCTGTACAATATTATATTGAAATTCTGCCTCAGTTGCCCAAGGAACTTGTTTCATATATCTTTCTATCATTTGTGTTTCAGTTGGGGTCAAAGTTACATTTCCAGTTTTTGTTGCAGTTTCAATCACCCGCTTGCCCCATTTATAACAAAAGCCACCTAGTTGTCGATAAGCTTTTGGATAGCTCGGAGCCTATTTCAGGAATTGAAAATATTATTGAAAAAATGACTTGGGCTAGGGTGGGGTGCGAAATTTTTCAAACTCCATTTCATGAAAATATTCTAAAAACAAGTGCCCGTTGAAAAAAAAATCTTTGCAAGATTTTTTTTTAGTCGAAGTTGGTTCTCAAAAAAATTTATGTCGAGAAAATTGATTGAAAAAAAGTTCCGAAATTTTTTTTGCTGATGTTTTATGCAATTTTGAAAATGATACAAATTTCGAAAATTGTAAATAATTTACAAAAAAAATGAAAATTTAAAAACTAATTTTTAATTGGCTGAAACTTCGAAATACTTTGTGAAAATGGTGAAATATTTTCGAATTAAGGTCGAAAAAGACTAAAAATGAAATGGCTATGCAACATTTTGGATTAGTTATACGTATTTCATGTGTTGAAATATCTATTCGATGGCGTTAAAAAGCAGTATAATCAAAATCAGAAAATAAAATCATTGAAAAAATAATCTATTCTCATATAAATTTTAAATAATTTTTGTGGTTGAATTATATTTTTCAACTATCAAACTTTTCATGCCCAGATTATGTCCGAACTATTTAAAATTTTTTATAAAGCGTAAGTTGACCCCAAATTTTCTGTATCTTATTTCAATTCATTCCTTGATTGATGCTAGATTAACCAAACATCCCAAAACTGCTTCTTGTTGCGCCTCATCCAATAAAGACGCTCTCACAAGTGTCCGATCCTTGACATCCTGTTCTGATTTGACTAGATCTTCCAAAGATTGACACAGTTCGTTCCGATCGCCACCCTTATATAAAGCTTCGAGATAAGGGCCAATATTTGACCAATCAGCTTCAAGCCATGAAACTAAGTTGAGTAATGCTCGGGACACTTCTTCATCTTCCGTTATCGATAACTTAACAAATATTTAACAGTGTTCCTAATTAGAAGATAATTTTTTCGTCCAAAACTTTATTCGTCAAAATTTCTGACCAACAAAAATCTTGAAATAAAAATTTATTTGACGGATAAATATCCTGAAAAAAAATTTTTGAAGAAAATTTTTTTTGACGAAAAATGACTCCTTCCGAAAAGAGATCAATTTTCAAAGACGAAAATTTTTTCATCAAAAAAATAACTTGACGAAAAAATTTTTTTGCTAAAAACATTTTTGACAAAAAATATTTGAAAAAATAAGTTTTGACGAATCGAGACCAAATTTTAAAAAATTAAAATTTTTGAGCAAACATTTCTTGACAAAACATTAATCTGACAAAAAATTTCTTCGATAAGAAAATTCCGGAAAACATATGTTTTACCTTTAAGAGTTCTCCTCTGTGATAGTTTGACTGTTGTGGTCTAATTCTATCGGAAGTCTTCTGCCCTAAATATCTGACAGCCTCATAATATTTCCCATGCTGTGCCATAACTTTGGCTTCCTGCCGAACAATTTTAAACATCATTTCTGCATCTAACAAAGGGTGAAAAACACGAATAGCGACTCAAATTAAAAATCTACGATTTTTGGAAGAGGTTATAACTGGTAAAAATCGAAATCAAAGCAGTTTGAATTTCTTGAAAATTTTTGTGATTTTTTTTTTAAATCCGAGATTTGCAAAAATTCCGAGATTTGCATAAAGATGTCACCAACTTTAGATTTTTCTATTTACACAAAATCGCATTTTACACCCTGACCTAGCATTTTACCTCTTTGATCTCTTTTCAATAATCCCTTCGCTTTTGAAAAGAGAAAACTTGCACGGGTACAGTTGTCATTATTTCGCTGAAATTTCCCTTGGTCAAGTAAAACTGGGGGGGATGAGGCAGACAAGCGACAAAGGGTGCTCAATTGTCTACGATTTGTTCAAAAAGTACACTCTAATAATTGTATGAGATAACTTTTTTTTAACAGCGACAGATTTGACGAAACGGTTATTTGCGTCCAACTGAAAACTAAAAAGGCAGTGGGGAAAACTTTACTCCACCAGAAAAAAAATTTAAATTTTATTCCTTCACCAAAAAAACATTTTCAAAAATTTTATTTATTTTAAATTACCTGAAATGTTTGCAAAATTCAGTACAGTGTAGTGGAAAATCACCGGTTCAAACCTTTAATTACCGGTAAACTGGTAGAGCAAAATTTTTTGAAAAAACACTTTTTCACGCATCTTTTCTAGCATCCAGTTCGATGCAAATATCCATTTTGTGATATCTCGAGTGTCCTCTCAGTGACCAAAATAAAAACAAATTCTTAGTTTTTCCATGTAGTGTAAAAAAAGTTCAAAATTTTGGTCACTGATAGCGCGCGCTCACAGTGACCAAAATCTTAAAACCATAATGTCTTTCCAAGAGTATTAAAAAAGTTCAAAATTTCGGTCACTTAGAAATCGGAAAAAATCTTAAAATATTGATTCTCTAGAGTTTGAAATAATTCAAATTTGATTGCTAAGCTTATAGGCCATAACTTATAGCCTATAAGTTATAGCCTCCAATCAAAATCCCTAAAAGTCTGAGCATTTTAATTCCGGTCTCTTAAATTCAATTTCAAAATAATTCTGGGGTCGGCACAATTGGATCAGATCGGTTTTCCGATCTGATCCCGATCCAATCATTTTTTGGTTCATCCGATCCCGACCCGATCTATCTTTTTTAAAAGGGGATGATCCTACCCCCCCATCCATTCCTATCCCTTTAGAACCCTGATTCAAGGTGAACAATTTAATTCAAAATTTAAGATATCGGAAATAAAATGCTCAGACTTTTAGGGATTTTGATTGAAGACTACCTGACAATTCTTGTTTTTCCCTGGAGTGTACAAAAAAGTTTTCAAAACTTTGGTCACTGTGAGTGTTGCCTCACAGTGACCAAATATAAAAAACCTTATGTTTTTACTTAGAGTATTCATAAAGCGTCAAAATTTTGGGATCACTATGACCAGAATCGGAGACATCTTAAAATTATGCTCTAGAGTTCGAAAAGTTCAAATTTGATTGCTAACGATAGATCTATCAGTTAGCAATCAAATTTGACTTTTTCGAACTCTAGAGAATTAATAATTTTAAGAATGTCTCGATTCTGTCATAAGTGCCAAAATTTTGACCTTTATGATACTCTAGTAAAAACATAAGGTTTTTTATATTTTGAGTCACTGTGAGCGGCACACTCAAGTGACCAAAAGTTTTGAACGTTTCTTTACACTCCAGGGAAAAACTAAGAATGTGTTTTTATTTTGGCACCTGTGAGTGCGCGCATCACAGTGAACCAAAATTGAAAGTTTGAGGACTGACCATATTTGCGTACTGTGAGCGCGCACTCACGTGACCAAATTAACATTTTCCCCTATCAAATGGCTTGTGAAAAATGACATGGCTGTGAAATGGGGTCGAAGCAGGCGAACAAATTTTGGTCCGGAGTACCCCGATATCGCATGAGGTTCTTACGTGGTGGCACAGTCAATCTGTCGCTATAGAAAAAAAGTTACCTGAGGGGGTGGATAACTATTTTTGGACTCGATTTATATTTTGAATTTCAAAATTAGTAATGGTTTTTTAGCAGCATCGAAAATGCACTTTCAAGGGGATTGGAGTTCTAGAAGTGTAATCAAGAAGACTGACTACTATAACTTTTTTCATAGTTGTCAATATATTTTTAAACGCTCGTTGGAAAATTATATATATAATCTTTTTTGTAATTTTTCATCAAAATTTAAAAAAAAATTATTCTGCTGGATTCATCGGCTTAAAAAATTAAAGACACAATAAATAAATTGAATTTGGTGGTTGCATCGAGCCGGCGCCAAAACTAAATAATTTATGCATGAATAGAGAAATAAAACATTTTACTCTTTTTTGAGTGTTTCTCCAGAAGGAGATTTATACAGGTCAATATAAGTATCTGAAAAAATCAGATTATGCGAAGTAAGCGCAAAAGTTCTACCTGTCATTTAAAAAATCGGAAATTGAAAAATTTTATCATCAAGAGAGAAAAATTTTTGATTTGAAAAAGATTAAAAATAAATTTTTGAACAATTTCCTGCATTCTGCTAGTCTAGCCCTAACTTTATACATTTGATATTTGGACTGTGAAGTTTTTGAGTCCCTTGCTATAGAACTTCCATGTAAAATCGAAATTCCATCACTTTTGATATCGCATGGCCAATGAAGGGCTTCGGCTAAAATCATAGTTCTCCCAACTTCTTCTAACATATCCAATCCTTCATGGGGTTAGTCAAATTAATTGAAATGGACAGGTACGAATCTCATGCCTGTCCGTTTAGGAAGTAGGTGTTACAAACCATATTTATTTGGTTCGCAGGTGATTCGCGTTTTGCACCTCGTCAATTAATTAAAGGGATTACCGGNATATGCTCAGATTTCGCATTTTTCAAATATTTAGGATTTGTACTCTGAGGTCCGGTAATCCATATAACAATTAATCATAGTTAGAAAATACAAATTGTTATAAACTGAGTCATCGGTTTAATTAATGGCCTAGAATTTTTTTTAATTTTGAAATTCCCGGTTTCAAAATCAGTTTACCGGTCGGTTTACATAATTCGAAAAGTACGGAAAAAATTCACTCGACAGCTGAATTTCAGTGGTTATTAGTTTGTGAAAACTGTAATTTAAGAACTGTACGACTTTCCCTTAAGACTTTCCCATAAATCTAACGACAGATGTTTAAAAAACAGTGAAACGCGTCGGTTACTGCCTTAAACGGACAGCCCAGAGAACAACAATTTTGCCAAGACTTTAACCGGACAGGATGACGATTTCTACCAGTCCGTTTAAAGTCATATCAATGTGGATCTTTTCCATACAGACTCTAGTTTATTGCGAGGACAACCCCCTTTATTATTTCGTTCGATCTTTGACAAGATTAGGCGAACATCTGCACTTTGCTTCATAAGTGGCCATCGCCAAGTTGTTTCGGGAACGCTTTCTAGGTATTGAGTAGCCACAGTGCGGGCACCATCAAAATTGAAATCGTCATAGTTCTGAGTAGGTTAAAATTATAAAAAATGTTAAAATTTTGTAGTTGAAAATTTGATCGGGTCCAGCATCTTGTTTACAAGTAATAACTGGTTTTATCCGTAAATAGCGGTTTCTCGGATACTGTATGTGATATAATATTTTTCTGTAATTACGTTCAATTTTATCGGACAATGTTTTGAGGGGTCAGATTTTTGTAATTTAACACGACTGAGAGGTCAAGTAACACAAATTACAGCTTGGGGTCAAATTACATCCCATCAGAAAGATTATATAAATAAGATTTCAAATCTGCCAAAAATATTTTTTCACATGTTATATGTATATCCCAGCAATCACCAAAATACTGATTTGAAATTATATGACCAAAAAAATATTTTTGAATAAGGGTAGTTTTTTTGAAACATTAATTTGGCCTTATTCGAATTTTTTACTTCCAATGCTACATTTATCGTTGACTTTTAGTAGGACATTTTTTTCAATTTTATAATTACATGAAAAACGCAAAAAACAACTGCCTTCAAATTATTAAATCAAAATAAAGATTACATTTTGAGATATTTTTCAAATTATTAATTTGAAAATACATTTCCACCTAGACCTGAAGACATTTGACATAATCCAAATTCCCAAGCTGTGGATATTCCGAATTTTCCTTCAGCCAAGTTGAAGCCGAGGACCAATCAGAAACATTTATAAAACATTCTGAAACTTGTTGCTTTACAAAAATCTCAGCCATATTAATTGGACTTGTATCATCCCCAGCAGCTAGCCGGCGGTTAACTTCGTCTTCCAGATATTTTTTGTATAAAATAACTGCATTTTCAAATTTCCCTGATGATTGAGCAATGCATCCTTTTTAAGATGACTATTTTTTTCAATTGCGGAAAGAATATATGAGTTTCGCCTTTTTTGGAGACTTTATTTGTCTTTATTTTGTGGAAAATATTCATAATTGTTAAATGGGAAATCGTTGTGTAGTAGATTGTTTGGAATGAAAGAGTTGACTATCACACTTGGTATAACGGGGACATATCGATATTATTCAAGCATAGACTAAGATAAGGTATTTGTGATAAGAAAATATTTTTCAATCGTGAGGATAATGACGGTATATTGAACTGAGGGTAACATGTCTATATTAGACAAATCAGGAAAATAATGCCCGAAAGATAATCGGCGGCATCTTTGTGACTTCAACTTTGATATGTTTAAATTTTTGGGTACTTGCAGTTTGGTTATTTAACAGTCAAACAAAGACTTGAAAGAAAAGTCTAAGCAAGGCTATCTGACCAAAAAATCTGACCCTCAGAATTTTGATCAATCAGAGGGGGCATTATTTTGACTTTCGACAAACACTTTTTCGGTTTTTAAATTCAAATGATACATCCCTAGAATCTGAATTTGCGCGGAAGCGTAGTCTTAGCTGCCATTTAAAAAAATGATGACAATGCTGAGGACAGTAATTACGAAAAAAATATTTTGACGGTTAATTTTTCATTGCGCAATCGCATTCAAATCTTGATTAGATTATTAACTGAGCACGTTAGTGGCTCTCTGTATCTATCGCAATGATTGTACCATTATTGTCCGCAATAAATGATTTTGTCTTTAATTTTTTTCTTAGGGTCTGCACTCCAATTGAGAAATTATTTTTGATTTGATACCGTTAGTAGGTTCTGCCGTATGATGAATTTTGATTTTAATTTAACACTCTAATTTGATTTTGGGGACTATCTGCTCATCGAAGCTATCTCCTGCGCTAGTTGCAGGACCTCCACACCGTTTTTTTTCTCATTTTCAAAACCAAAAACTTATACTTTTTTTCAAAGAACTTCTTGTCAAAATAAATGTCTACCTCGATAATATGAGAATAGAAAAATAAATTGATAATATAATCAAAAAACATTTTGACGTCAGTTTTATGTGAATCTTGCAATTTGTTCGATAAGATAAGCATCCTGCAAGAATTCTACTACGAACCCGATCAATAAGACGCGAACACCCAAGCCTGATAAATGGGTCCTAGTAGTTTCGCACCTCGGAGCGAAACTCATATATTCAAACGCCATGGCGCGCCAGTCTCAATTATTGCATATAGAACATTTTGAATTTTTTTTTCTGGTTTTTCAGATTTTAAACGACAAGCTTTAATTTTGAAGACTTTGTTCTTGCTCTTTTTAATCCGAAAAGCAGGTTTTTTATAAAATGAGCAACCTCTATTTTGTCCAGTTTCAGGTTAAATAGCTCAAAAAACGTAAGATTTTTAAATATAAATACCCGCTACTATTGTGGTATTTTAAATAAAAATAATCTTGAAATAATTGGCCATTTTGTAGGCGAATTTTTTATTCAAAATTTGAAAAATTCGTATGTTTTAGCAAAATTTTTGTCATTATGTCCTCATAACAGCAGTCCTAAAAATTATCACCGTTCCTTTTAACCAGTCAAGATTGATGTCAATATCAAGTTTGAGTGCCCAATGAGAAAGACCTTTTAACCGTTGTTCTGCACCCATAGCAATAGCGGCTTCTGCGCACATCAAAACTGCCCTCTCGAAATTCCCACGGTCAATTTCGACTGATTTTTGCTTTTCATTAACGATTGTTTTTAATAGCTCTTCCCCATGATACCAGGCATCCTCTGGTAGGCCACAATGTAGAGAAACTCGCATCAGACTCAAACGAAGACCTTTTATAAGTCATGAAAAAATTTAAATTTTCACAAATAAAAAAAGCTCTTCTAAATTTTTGCGCCGATTTAACAAATTATAACTATTTTGAGCAACCTTCATTTTTTGCAGTTCCAGGTGAAATAGCTCAGAAAACGAGGAAAAAAGTTTAATTAATAAATACCCGCTATAGTATTATGGTCTTTGAAAATATTTTTTTTATAGGCAAACACGATAATATTAGTATTTTCAAATTTGCTATATTGTCTAAAGACAAGAAATGTATTGTTGATTTTTGCATTTGAAGTGATTCAAAATCGATTTTACCAACGATAATTAATTTATGTATTCATACAATTTTATTTTTAAGTCAATATAAATTTTCGAGAAAAATTATATTTTGTAAATTATCGATTTCACTTTTCAACTCTCACAACCGCGATTTGATATTCAGTGTTTGCCTAAGGTAGCTTTTTTTAGGTCAGGGGGCCCCCGGGGGGTGTCCAGCAAAAACCGTAGTAGGTATGGTCCATACCGTATGGAGAACCGTTTTTTTGCATTGAATAGCTGACAAAATATTGACCGATGAAATTTTTTTTAGTTTTCTGCGCTATATCGGTTTACCGGTAATCAGCAAAAAANCGGTAATTTGCCTATTTTTGAGGTAAAAAGGGTTCTCTTTACTCCACCAGATGGTGTCGGGTGTCAAAACAAATATTACCAAAAGTTTCCTCTAGAAAAGTTACCCCGATGACCCTACAAAAATTGTCCTCTGGTACCTACTATGGGTTTTGCTGGAGAGGGAAGGTTGACCTAAAAAAAAGCTACCTAACTTTTGTGGCAGAATTGTTTTTTTCAAATTAATTATTAAGGGTTTTACTGCAATTCTAAAAATGGATATTTGGTTTCAATATCATGGGGGTTAATTTGATAGGATCGATATGCTGATTTTTGTGACTTTCCTTTTAACCATTGTTCACATATTTTTCTATTGTTTATGAAAAAAGTCCTGACAATTTTTGTTGCTGGCGGTAATGCTATGGCACAGCCATCATAAGCGTTGAAAAATAATCTTTCCAAATTTCCCAAAAGAGTAATCAGTAATCTGGGTCGGTTAAGTAAAGTATGTATTGGTTCGTCGCTTGATTTTGGGATTTTTGAAGGTTTTGTCGCCAAACTTCGCTCAAAACTACGGATTCCACGTTCAATTGCTGACAAAGTTTGGATATTTGGACCCAATGGAGTTTTTAATCTTATAAGCGCTTAATTATATGTATAATCTACTGTAGTAGATAATCTCAAAATAATTTCGAGGTCAAAGCTTCGAAAATATTACAAAAAAGAGTTCCCCTATTAAACTTTCTAATGACGGTATACGCAACCATGAGTAAATAATGTACACGCGGAGCGCCAGAATTAAAAGTTAACCACAGGAAACGGTTTGTAATATTTTCACGGCGATGAATTATAAATTCACCTATTTTAAAAAAAAATTGCGAAGAAAATTTGAATAAAAAATGGAAAAATTCGAAAAATATTTTTCAATTTTTTTACTACAAGAAAATTAGAAAAAAATTGATTATTTCGAAAAATATTTTTTTTATTCGGAAAAAAATTCAAATTTATGTCGAGGAAATTCACTCGTATATAAAAAGATATAAACCGTTAATATGTTTTTCATAAAAAATGATGTTTTAACCGCAACCTGTTGTCTACGCAAAACGCTGCTGTGTCCCACAATGCCCAAAAGTAAAGATGCTGATTGGTGGCAGCGAGATTTCCTCTTGTTTCTCGACCACTCCACCAAACTCCTCGTTCTAACATTTCAAACAATCCATTATCCGATCCAGAAAGTAATAAATTCATAACTTCTGTAAATTGCTCATTTTTAAATCTTTTGTAAGTTTTTAAAATTATTGTCTAATCTATTTATAAGAGATGACTTTTTTTATCTTCAAAGACGGATCGTTGTTAAAAATCTCGAATAAATCTAAAATGTCTGGATTTATGTATCTCTTTTGCTATTTTTTTTTAACTATCAGCGATAACTTATCTTGATTTTGAATTTTTGTCAAGAAAAACGCGAAATCGAACGACCTACCAAAATAAGAACGCGTGGCTTTTCAATATTTCGTGTATACTGTTTTTCTAAAAAATCCAATAAAAGTGTTTATGTTAGAAATGGCTGACCGAATTTTTTATCGAGTCCATCTGAACGGCCAAAAAAAATATAAAAAACGGGCCTTTGTGGTTTTGCCATTAAGCTTCTTCTGGCCATCCAAACTCGTCGTAAAACAGATTTTTTTGAATCTTCGTCCAAATACTTTTCGTCAAAATCGTTCATTGAAGATGCGGGTATATTTAAGAGGAGTTTTGTGTACGATTCGGCAATTTCCGGATCTACATGCGATGAAAGCCAAAATACTCCACGAATCACGTGCTAATAAATTAGTCGTGAGATATTTTAATAATTTTTAAGGGGGTTGTCGTGAATTTAAATTTAAACATTAATAATACCAGTCTATTGCAAATTGTCTTAATTTTTAGAAAAGAGTTAAAATAACAACATTTATTTTTAATTTTATGTTTGATCATTTTGAAAATAATATAAGGCATTCAAAAAGTAGTTTAAGGGTAACTCTGCTCCTAATTTGACATATTCTCGATAAAGTATTAGCCAAACAGGGCCTCGGGGATATAATCCAGATTAGCCAGTTTGTAGAACTAGCCTTCGCAGCTTGCGGTCAGAAAATGTGTCAAAACTTTTTGTATGCTTACACTCTTCCCAGACAATAAGCGAGACAGGGGAGACCTAAGCCAAAAGGCAAATCTATCCTCTCAGTTTCTATTTTGAAAAAAAACCTTTAATTTTATACAACCTGCTGTATATTAACTATTCCAAAAACTTTACAGTGGCGTTTTTGATCGATAAAGTGCTATATTTTTTTCTAGAACATGCAAAAAACCACCGTTTTTTTGGACATTACGCCTCGAAAAATCTATTCTCCTCCCAGGTTAAATTTTGCAAATTAGGTCAAAATTTTGCAAAAGCTAGTTCAAAACAAATTAGAAACTTTACAGGGGCGCTTTTTTTGCAATTTCGACCCCAAACTCAAAATAATGAATTTTTCAAGGTCACGTGGAAAAATTTCGAAAAAAATGTGCTTCGATTTTTTCGATAAGTAGGCTCAAAAAGAAAGCTGGGGAACACTGAAGAGAAATTTTTTGTTGTCATTTGGGTTGTTTTATGCGTTCAAAACATAAACAATTGATTTGAGTGCATTTTTATGACATCAATAACCTGCCAATGAAAATGTAGGAGCAGGGATACCCCTAAAACCTCAGAAATTACAATAATTGGCAACCCCCTTAAAATATACCTTTGCTACAGCCTCAGGGGCTGCTCCTATCGCGTATTCTAGACATCTATGAATTGCAAGTAATTGCCCCCTATCTGCTTGCCAAGCTGCTTCAACGGTCGATTCGGTTAATTCTTCGAATTCGTGCACAGAAGTTAAAGTCCGTCGCATTTGGTCAGATCGATTTTGTTCCGTTTTGTTAACGCACCGAATAATATCTTTAGCCCACGAAATTGCAAGATCACGAACTAATAAATCAAAATTTCAATACTGTGTGCATAAGGACAAGCTAATTTTCGTCTTTTTGTCCATATAACAAAATTCGCTAAAAATCCCATAAACCAAAAAAAAATAATTCAAAATATTAAACGCTACATTATTATGGCTTCTGGAAATGAAAATAACCACCTACTTTTCGTAGATTTTGCCAATTTTGTCCACTTGGAGAGACTTCATTTGGGATTTTCAGTAAAAATACGTTGGTTTTGCTAATTTTGTCTGCTTAGATAGACCAGCAGATAATAATTTTGAATTTTTGCTGTGACAAGTTTGAAAATTTAAACAGGCCTAAAATTTAAAAAATTAGAAGAAACATTAAATTTTGAGAAATTAAAAAAAAATTCAAAATTTTAAAAATAAGAAATTAAAAAAATGGAAAAATCATAAAAATGATAAAGATTAAAAAAATTAAACGAAAATCTAAAACTAGAAAATTATCGAATAATAAAAATTATAAAAACTTTTCAAAAACGGATAAATAAAAGAAAATTCGTGTTTTCAAAATACGAAAATCTTAAAATAAGAAAGTTTACAAATATTAAAATTTATTTTAATAAAAACCTGAAAAAGCTCCATTTTTCTTTGTCAGCAAAAACGATACAAAATGCATGAGCCTCGGATAATAGTCCTTTAGCTGTCTGAGGGCATCTTTGTTCATCAATCGAGAATTTCCAAGAAAGTTATTAATGAAATGGCCATGACATTCGCAATGGGATCTCAAAGCTGTAACAAGCGCAAATTCCAAAGCCGGGTAATTTAATTCCACCATCGCAGGTCAGATAAGGGGTCACAAAATTATTTTAAAATAGTACTGCCGAACTAATTACAAAATTTCTTGAAATTCTTACATAATTTATGTAACATAATTTATGTTACATAAATGTTCATGTGAAAACTGAGTTGATTTGTTTCTATAAAAAGTAGAATTTCAAGAAAATTAAAAATATTAGTTTTGGCTACATGATTATAGTATTTGATAATAAAAAATCATTTGTAAAAAATTGGCCGTTTTGTCAATACCTTAAGTTCATATACATGTATGAAACATTATATGTGTAGCTTAATCTCGTATTTTTTCTAAAATAATATTTAAAAAAAAATCTGTGAAAAATAATACGGTATTATAAAAAAATCATCAAACTGAATTTGACCGTAAAATTTTTTTACCCCTACGCTGAGCTCTTTTTCTACTAGCACAAAAAATGATGGTGGAATTTCGTGGACTGCGATAACGGAGACTTTGGTGTTTGCAAATTCTGTCAATGCCGCCACCAGAAATAGAGTTCCATGAAGAGCACGTTGTTCCGATGCAAAATCTGTTACGGAATCTTCTTCTTTGATGGTGTGAGTGGCTTCGTATTGTTTTATCGCCTCGATAGCTTTTTTAGGGTGGAAATCTAATTTTTATGATTCTAATTACTGTGGTTTTTGCCTATAAGGAAAGCTGAGATTTTTTCATATTTTTTGAACATGTTTTAAAAAACTCAAAAATTTTCAGAAGTTATTTATCAATAATATTTGGTCTTCGGTCAAAATTTTCTGAAAACAATTGTATAATATAAAATTTTCATAATTTACAAAACAAACTTCCTATTTTGTGAATACCACAGATTTTTGTGAATTTTCAATTTCCTTTTTTTTTGTATTTTTAGAAATTTTCGTATATACTATTCAGATTTCGGTATTTTTTACAGATTTTGGTATTTTTTTTTAAGTTTTCGAATTATCAAAAATCGCAGAAATTACGAAATTTTTTTTTTAAATCCAAAAAATCAAAAGAAAATTGGAGGAAAAATAGCAAAATTACAAAAATTTTAAATAAATAGAAATATTTTTTTTGGTTTGAAAGCAGAAAAAGTCAGCGAAAACTTTACCTACAACTTTAAAAATCTAATTAATAGACACTGCGGCGAGCTTGTCGATGTTAATTTTTGTTTAGAAAACATTAATTCAATAAGCGTATCGAAAATTTTTTAGTCGTATTTAATTCTTTTCGATATAAAAACCACACAAAAAGCGCCAATTTATGGCGGTAATTTTTTTTTTCAGAGGACCCTTTAGTTGCACAATTTCTCTCGCCGGGAAGATGGCTGCGTGCTCGACGAGTGCCGGCGCCGCGCCCGCCTGATGGGCGGCCGGTTCCAGTTGGTTCGTTGTTATTTTGGCTCTTTAATTTAGGCCTGGTTATTTCCTGTTTGGTCCAGCAGGCACATTCATTTATTAATTTGCTGGGTCTGTCTAGCCAGACATTAGCACAACGTATTTACTGAAAATCCGCAAAATGAGTCTCCTCCCAAAGTGGACAAAATTGGGCAAAAAAATCCCCCTACGGAAAAGTAGGTTGGGTTATTTTCCATTTCCAGGAAGCCAAAGTATATGTAGCGGTTGTAGATATGTTTGAAGTGTATTTTTTGGTTTATTGGGATTTGTTGTTAGCGTGGGTGATAATTTTGTATATTATGTGTAGTAGAGTAAAGTATCGGATGAAGTATGATGTTGTCCTTATGGCATCTAGTGTATGTGATGAATTTGTTGTATATATGTTCGTGGATCTTGTCGTGCATATGTGTGTGTGCTATATAGGATGTGTATATTGTGTGCTGTTAGCAAAAGGAGAGGCAGAAATCGATCTGACCATACTTGCGACGGACTTTAACTTCTTGTGCACGAATTCGAAGAATTAACCGGAATCGACCGTCTGAAAGCAGGCTTGGCAGGCAGGATAGGGGGGCAATGTACTTGCAATTCAGTTAGATGTCTAGAATACGCATGGAAGCAGCCCGCTGAGGCTGTAGCAAAGGTATATTTTAAGGGGGTTGCCAATTAGTTGTAATTTGCTTGAGGTTTTAGGGGTATCCCTGCTGCCTACATTTTCTGCAGTTATTATGTCATAAAAATGCACCAGAATCAATTGGTTTATTGTTTTGAACGCATAAAACACCCAAATGACAACAAAAAAATTTCTCTTCAGTGTTTCCCAGCTTTCTTTGAGCCTACTTCGAAAAAAATCGAAGCACATTATTTTCGGAATTTTTCCAACGTGACTTGAAAAATTCCCATATTTTGAGTTTGGGGTCGGAAATTGCGCGAAAAAGCGCGCCCTGGTAAAGTGCTTCTATCCTATTATTTGTTTTGAAACTGGGAGCTTTGCAAAATTTTGACCTAATTTGCAAAATTTAACTCTGGGAGGAGATTAGATTTGTTCGAGCGTAATGTCCAAAAAACGGTGGTTTTTTTTGGCCATGTTTCTAGAAAAAATATGCGCACTTCATCGACAAAAAACGCCACTGTAAAGTTTTGAATAGTACATTATACAGGTGTATAAAATTAAGTTTTTTTTCAAAAAATAAAACCTGAGAGGAGATAGATGGTTTCCGTTTTGGCTTAGGTCTCGCTGTCTGCGCTGTGAATGTGTCTGTGGGGGGGGGGAGGGCGGGGACGGCGGATGAGGTAGGTGGGTTTTTAGGCAATACAAAAGTTTTGGGACCCCACCCCATTTCTGGACGCAAAGCCCCTGGAAGGCTAGTTCTACAAACCCTGGCTAATCTGAAAATTATATTGCTCCTCCGAGGCCCTGTTTGGCTAAAAATAATTTTATCCGAGAATATGCAAATTAAGAAGCAGAGATACCCTAAACACTTTTTGAAGGGCCTAAATATTATTTTTAAAAATGATAAACTTAAATTAAAATAAATGGTTCGTTATTTTAAACGTCTTTTCTAAAAATTAAGACAATTTGAAAATAGGGACCTGGTATTATTAATGTGTTAATTAATTGCACAGGACAACGCCCTTAAAATTATTAAAAATATCGTGCACAGCCCGAAACTAATTTATGTAGCACGTGATTCGTGGAGTATTTTGGCTTGTCCATCGCATGTAGACCCGGAAATTGCCGAATCGTGACACAAAACTCCTCTTAATAGTAACCCGCATCTTTCAATGAACGATTTTGGACCGAAAAGTATTTGGACGAAGATTCAAAAAAAATCTTGTTTTACAGACGAGTTTGATGGCACAGAAAGAAGCTTAAATGGCAAAACCACAAAGGCCCGTTTGTGGAAAATATTTTTTTTGGCCGTTCAGAATGGACTCGATAAAAAGATCGGTCAGCCATTTCTAACATAACACACTTTTACTCGATGTTTTTAGAAAAACAGTAATAGCACGAAATATTGAAAAGCCACGCGTTCTTATTGTGGTAGGGTCGTTCGATGTTTCGCGTTTTGTCTTGTAACAAAAATTCAAAATCAAGATAAGTTTCGGCTGAATAGTTAAAAAAAAAAAGCAAAAGAAGGATACATAAATCCAAGACAATTTTGTTAGAATCTTATGTCGAGATTTTTAGGATGAACAGCGATCGCGTCTGGTGAAGATAAAAAAAGTTATCTCTGTATAAATACTTAGACAATAATTTAAAAAACCTTGCAAAGATTTAAAAATGGAGCAATTTACAGAGTTATGAATTTAATGTACTTCTCGGATCGGGATGAATGGATGTTTGAGAAATGTTAGGAGTACGAGGGTTTGGTGGAGGGTCGAGAAACAAGAGCGAAAGTCTCGGCAGACCACCACGGGTGCGATTCAGCATCTTTCTACTTTCTGTGGGGCATTGTGTGGAGCACAGCAGCGTGTTGTGTAGACAGAACAGGTTGCGGTTAAAACAATTTTTCGGGTATCATTTTTTCTATGAAACAACATCGTTTAACGGTTTATAATCTTTTATATACCGAGTGAATTCGTCGACATAAAATGTTGAATTTTTTTTGCCGAATAAAAAAAAAAATAATTTTTCGACATAATCAATTTTTCTTTAATTGTTCTTGCCAACTTTTTTTTGAAAATATATTAAAATGTTTTTTAATAATTT
>SCLH01002044.1:22726-40586 GCA_004367855.1 Oikopleura vanhoeffeni | reverse complement strand
AAGCTTTTTAATGTTCTTTTTGGGAGGCTTATTAAGGGTTAGTGCGTGGGCGTAGGTTGAATTGTATCATATTACAATAAGTGTTAAAATTATTTTCGACACTTGTTCTTCATGTTCATCAAGAAACCATTTATAAAAACTTCAAAAAACAGCTTAATCAGCGACAACCACTCCCTTAAAAGTCCATTTTACTCCTGAGTATGACCCTAATTATCAGTGATAATTTATCACGTTTAAATAACCCACTAGAAAACGGCATTTGCCATAAACAATATTCAAAAGATAAATTCAACAGCATTTTGTCGATAATTGATTCTTTGCGACTACGCGCGAAAACAAAAATTGAGAAAAATGGTGCAATCGAAATTTTAAACAAAATTTTGACTTTTTTTGATCACTAAAAATATATTATAGAAAATACTTTCATAAATATATGCTTCGACCGTATTTCTGTACTTTTTCAACACAATAAATTGTTTTATTTATAAATTGGCTCATTTTCCAACAAAGGGTAAAAAATGATTGCCCCGGAAAATCGTCCAAAAACCCACTTATTAGTGCAATTTGCTGGGCAAAAACGAACAAATTATATTTGCCCCGGAAATTTTTCAAGAAATTGCTTATTTTCGTAAATTTCCTGGGCAAACAATTTTTCCTAAATTTGTTGTCTACGCAAATTGTTTTGCCCGCGAAACCTCCAGGGCAAACAATGCCCCGTCATGGCGCGCCACCGTTATTCCCCTGGGTCACTTTGATGTCGCACATTTTGCATCAAAATACTGAAGCCCGCGAAGTGTTTGAACAAGTTGAAAACTTACATTTCAGAATTCTAGATATGGCACTAGATTATATTTCAGAAATCATAACGTGATAATAATATCATTTACTTAGTATAACTTATAATATTTCATAGAATGAACGATAAAAAACTTCCAAAATATGAGTGACTGAATTTTAGAGAAAATAAAAGTTTAAAAAACGTATGACAGAAAATTTAACAACTACTTGCCGAATTTGCCAAAAAGTATTCGAAGAGAATGCGTATAAGAGGTATTTTAATGTTTTGATATTTTCTCGGTGATATATATTCAAAAACTAAGAGCTTATGAGAAATACGGAAATGCTGATTTGTAAATCTATTCTTTAATCTGACGCAAATTAGATCAAAAATTTCTGACGATTACATCAATAGTTACAGTATCTTTACAAGATGACATTTTCTAAAATGCAAAATCTATCTCCTCCAGACGATATATTTAATTTTTACCGAACACGTGACGGTAGTAATACTACCGTCACGTGTTCTGTAAAAATTAAATACCGTAGTATACAGTATGTAAGATTTTTGCTCCTATTTTTCCAATTTGAATAACTTGCTATCCGTCAATGAGAACGATCAATTTTGGCAAATACCTACGTCTTTTCCAGATTGAACCAATCAAAATGGTGGAATTCAGATTTGTCCAAATTGGAAAAATAGGAGCAAAAATCTTACTATTGTATGCAAATATTTTAAGACGAGCTTTTTTTGATAGGGCGACTAAACAATTCTAGAACGGCAAATAACCGACGTTTTGAAATAAAATTTGAATTAAATTCTGAAATTAAAAAAAAGATAGACGGGTAATCCCTGAAGTCTTCGATTTATTTACCTGGCACTTGGGCGCTATTTAAAAAGTGCTCAAGTTATCCCCCGTGATAGTTTTGCTTAGAAACTCGAGCAAAATTCTAAGCAAGACTATCACGTGGAATAAGTTGAGCCAATTATCTTATAACTGGCAGCCAGTTACTGGCTCCCAAGTGCCAGGTATATTAATCCAATATTTCTAGGATGAATCTTCATAAAAATTTTTCTTGCCATTTTTTTCGCAGAAAATTACCACCCCAAAAGACACAAAAAAGGTTGATTTTAGTATCTAATAAAGATTTCGACATTCTGGAATTTTTTCATAAGAAAGATAAGAAACGATAAACTGATAAAAAAAGGACAAAAAATTCGAAATTTTCATTTTTTGAGAATTTTTCTGAGTAAATTTTTCAGTAAAACATAAAAACCTAATATTCGACCAGAACAACTCAAAATATCAAAAAGCTGTAAGCAGATTTTCTTCTCGGCATCATCGACGACTTTTATTTTCCGAGTATTCACTTCCGGTTTACTAAAATGCGATTCTCTAGAATTGAACAAAAAAGGGGGTACTTGTCGCTGGAATTGACTTTTCTGGATGAGAAATCAGCCTAACAGATAACCTATGGGACAATTAAGATTAGTCATGTTGTAGATCTACCCTTAATCTTGTCAAAAGCATTAGTCAATTAGTTTTTGTTCCGATAAACTCTGAGATACGTTACCAGTACAAGGTGTCCCTCGCCCGAATTTCTAAATCTATCTCCTCTCAGAGTTTATTTTGAAATCAGCTCAAATCTTAACAAACCCCGTGTGATTTATAAACTTAGGTTTTTCTATCTATAGTTTTTCTTGAAATTGCAGAAAACTACCGATTTTTCTCATCAACAACCTATCTCCTCTTAGGTTATATTTTGGAATCCACCCAAATTCCAGCAAACACTAGTAGCAAACACCAGTACCCCCGTAAGGGGATTGTGGGTGCAGTAGTTATTTTCGACCACGGTCTCAAATTCGGTATTATTTTTCTTGTATCCGACCATCCAGCACACGAGAAATTGATTGCAAGCAAAAAAAAGTTTATTAATATCGAATAACTAATTCTAGAATATCGGATTTGCTTGCAAAAATTATTTATTTATTTACAATTCTAGACATAGGATAGTCTCAAATAACAAAGAATAATAATCACAGGAAAAAGTAACACTATATGAAAGTATTTCAATATTATAATTGTTAAGTTTTGTGCTCCTTTTTCAATATTTAGCCTAATCAATGTAATAATAGCGTGCAGTAAAATTGCATAAAATACTGATTGCGAGAAATCTGACAAAAATAATTATAATTCCTCTAATGAATATTTAGCTTAGAGATTCACGAAGATTATCTAAAAAAGAGAAGAAAAATCGCATGCAGCGTTCGTGAAAAATAGTCCGTTTACTAAAGAATTTTCCATTTTGCCTATATTTAACTATAGCAAGCAATTTTCAAAAATAATTTTCGGCGAATTAAGATAAATTTATATAATATTTTTTGATGAGATTGTAGAGAATTTTTTTCTGATCAATAATATCGGCATTATGTGATTTTTGGATACGTAAATATCACGAGATAGCTCAATGGAGAGTAAAAGCAGCAATTAGGTTTTATGCAATTCAAGGTTGATGTGATAATATTTTCTGAAAATGAATCAATTTTTGACTTCTCAAGGTTACGGACTACAATANTTTCTAAATCTTGTTTCAGCAGAATTTCAATATTGCAATATTTTTCAATCCATGGGAGAATTTGAGATAAGTTAATGTTAATATTAAAAAGTATGTTCAATATTGCATTCTTACCACCTTTTTTGAGTAACAATTCTGCAATGTGATAATGATGGTTTTCAAATGCAAAGTGAATTGGTGTGATGAATGATTTTCGAGTTTTGGTCTCTATTTCTTCTGGGTATTTCTCCAGTATTTTCAGAACCACTTTTTCATTCCCTCCGTAACAAGCCCAATGAAGCGCAGTCATCCCACGTTCGTCATAACAATCATTCGTTGCTCCATCCTCAACTAATTGAATATAAACCGACTCATCAACATGATACGTATACAATAACTGTTTATCAAGTTCATGCTGTTTTTCATCCTTTTTAAAGGACCTTGCTTTTCTTTTAATAAACCATTTTTCGGATCCAAAATGTTTTTCCAATTCAGCTTTTTTTAGGGACAAACACATTTTAAGAGAAAAATAAATTGCCGAAACCTTTCCTTGTTTTTTATTGCAACTTGTATGAATTACTTTTTGATATGGGTAAAACCTACGCTTTTGGATATTGGTCCGTCCATCTATAATGACAATTTGGGAGAAAAATCAAAAGGGATACATGTACTTTGAAATCTTTTATAAAAACACTTTATTTTCATACAAAACATGGGTGAGAACTTCTTACTAAGAAGCAACAAAAAAAAGTGTTCGTATTTTTTTAAAAAATGTATGGGTTTCAAAAAATTTGTGGCAAAATAGCTCGAGCTAATAGAGTTAGACAATTCCTCGTCATAATTGATAATCGTTGACATTTTTTATAATGTTGGGTTGGCGCTATAGAGTATGAAAGGTTGGGAAAATGACGATTTTTCAAAATCGATCTTCTCCTTCAATATTAAGTGAAATTTAATTTAACTCTTAAGGATGTGAAGCACGATAATTGAGATTTCTCAGAAAACTTTTTTGATCACCCCATTTTTTCCCACTGAGTTTTTTAAAGCCCAGGATTTGTTCTGAATTTCATTTTTTTTCAAAAAAAAGTAAGTTTGAGATTTTTTTTCAAAAAAAGTAAAATTCGTATATTTCTCAGAAAACTTTTTTGATCACCCCATTTTGTAGAAAATTTTCCACTGAGTTTTTTAAAGCCCAGGATTTTTTCTGAATTTTGATTTTTTTCAAAAAAAAGTAAGTTTGAGATTTTATTTTCAAAAAAAGTGAAATTCGTATATTTCTCAGAAAACTTTTTTGATTGCCCTATTTTGTAGAGAATTTTCCACTTAGTTTTTTAAAGCGTAGGATTTTTTCTGAATTTTGAATTTTTTCAAAAAAAATTAGGTTTCAGAAAATTTATAGTTCCGAATTTCACCAAAAACTAGAAATTCACAAGTCATTCCTGAGACTTTGGAGAGGAAAATTGGTAAAAAGCTACCATTTGAACCTTAATTCAGCCTTTGCGGTAAATTCGAAGCACAAACTAAAAAAATCCTAAATATTTTCAAGGAGGAGTAGGCTTTTGCGCGAGGCTCCCAAATAAGCTGTTTTGACCACTAGAGGCGAAATTTTGAAAAAAAGGCTACCATTTGGTGATGTGTATTTATATCTTCTTTCTAAATTGCAAATATATTAATAAAAAGTGATGAGAGATGAATGAGGAGTAGGCTTTTTAGTGATTTTTGGGACGCCTACTAAAAACCATTTTCTGAGCGAAGGTTGAGGTATCAGATGCTCTGAATAGTATTGGCACCTTCCTTAAGAGTTGTACTACGTATTTGGAATAAAAATAATTATTTCTGAAGCCAGGTTTCTCAGAAACTTTACTTGAAAATGTGTAAAAAAAAGCCCAATTATCGTGCCCCACATCCTTAAACTTGTGGTAAAACCAAAATTAAAATAATATGTTGGGATTTATTCTGGAATTTAAAATGCAATGCCCAAATTGGCGATTGTTTAATATTTTTAATTTTGAAATGTCAAATTAACTTTAAATTCGTGTCATTTATGCACTTGTTTGTGAGAATCGGCGAAAATGAGAGAATTTTTAATTTTCTTCTTCACATTTGATATATTGACTCTAGGATGCCGGGTTTATGACACCCCCTTAAAATGGTGTCAACGCCGCGACGCGCCGTTTAGATTTCGTTTTTTTTTGAAACTACTCATCTGATTGCGTAATTATAAAGCACAAAAGGACCAGACGTTCTGAGAATTATCGAAAAACAAATTGGTCAAAACCAAAAGCTAGAAAATGTTACTATTCTGACCAATTTTTCATGTTAGATTTATTTTATTGTGTATGTGTGGTCAATTGAATCTACAGTTCCAGAATCTTACATTATTTTTCTCCGGCCAACAGGAGATCAATTTCCTCCGAAGTTAATTGAATTTCAGTTCTTATAACAAATTTTTGTACAAATCTTAAATCAAAAGAATTGCTTTGAATCGATGGAAGATTAGCCAGCCAAACATAAAGTTTCTGATTATTAGATTTGCGATGGTTCCAGATATCAACCCTGGTTTTTCGATGACTGCTTTTTAGCAATAAATCTTCATTTTCTGAAAATAAGTTAGATAAACATTAATGTACAAAGAAGTTGGGGCCTTACGCTTTTTGAAGCTTAGGTTGTGAAATTTATCTTCAGAATTTGTTTCTCCTTAAACTTTACGGCTTAAGGGGGTGGGCGTCGTAATTTTTTGAGCCATTTATAAAATTAATTTATGATACATTAATATCGGTCATGACTAAAGTTGACCCAAGGAATCTCATGGTGGCAATTATTTTTTCAAAACAATCTAGAACAAAATCTAGAATTTTCAAAATTCGAATATTTTTTTGCTTTAACCCGCATAAAACCGGTATCTTACCATGATATGAACATTTTTTATTGGTGAATATGACCCACCGAAAACGATGCATGACATTAAACTTATCGGAAATGTCTTCATCGAATGCTATAAATTTCAATTATTTTTAAGCAAAAATGTTAAACCTAATTATCGAATTTGNTTTTTTCAACAGACTACTGGTCGCCGAATTGTGGTTTTGAGTTACGTATTATACAGTAGTTACTCTGAAATAGAAAAAATATCATCAAATTCAATTTTAACTTTTCTAGATTTAACCTTTCCAAACAAACCTTTCAGGTAAACTGATTGGTCGAACGGTTAACGTGGTTATTAACTTGTTATTAAAATAGAGTGTAACGTTACTTCGTGGAAAAAAGGTGGAAAAACTGTGATGAGACATAATATTTTTTATTATAATGATTAAATCATTATGATTTATAAGCTATATTTTATAATATTGTATTTTAAATTTAGAGAAAATGGGCGATTGTGAGGAAACTGACGAATGGGGCGACGACGACGATTTCGAAATAATTGTTTCTCAACTGGAGCAACAATCACAAAATGTCATTTTAAATAAACCTCAAATTCAACCTACACACTATCAAAGGATTCGGATTCAATTTTCTAAAAGAAGTAATCAAATTTTCCTATAAAAATATCAAGGAATTCGAAAATTAGTGTTTTTGCGACAACGGCTTTACCGATTTCATTTTTCTACAGAATCCACATGGAATCTTAAGGGTATGGTGGTTCCTGCATTTTCTGCAGTTATTATGTCATAAAAATGCACCTTATCGATTGTAATTCATTTAAAAAACCAAATTAAGCCGAAAAAAACAAAAAAATTCGAAATTTTGGTATTTTTCAAAATTTTCTAAGTATTTTTATCTACAAAGTCGATTAACTTTCAAATTTTGGTAAAACTTTGCAATATAATTGGCAGTTTTGAAGTCAGTGAAAGCAGGACTTTAATTTGAGGTCTACTTACTTCCGGTCTACTCAAGTGACAAATTCTAAAGTTTTACGCACTGTAATCAAAAATATTAAACCGACAATTTGTTTGGCTTTTTATTATCTCACTTTCACAAAAATAAAAAATGCAAAAAAAATAAAAACCAGGGAGGAGTAGGGTTTACAAGGACGAAAATGGTGAAAATCGGCGGTTTTCAGGGATTCTAGAAAATGTGAGGCGAAATTGAGAAAAATCAAAACCGACAATCTTTAAGTTTACTAAGTTCCTGTATCTGTGGTGAATATCGAAGCTTTTAATTAAAAAACCAGGGACAAGTAGGGTTTTGAAATATGGAAAGTGTGCCGTGTTACAGACATGGTCCAAGGAGTGCTGATTTTTGAGATTAAGGTGCGATCTACAATATTGTATTTACAGAAGTTCTGTGATATTTTTCTATTCCGCGCATGATCACCTTGAATATGTCAAATTAGGAACCACCATTAATTCCACCCTTAATTCGAAAAATATTGACTCAATTTTTCTAGAACCGCCGCTTTTGACTTTGCGTTAAACTTGAAGGATTTTAACCGATCGGCAATAACCGTAAAATTCAAATTTTAGCGTTTTATTGTAGAAGTCGTGTTCCACGTGCGTTATAAGAACGCATAAGTGAAATCGGATTGTTCTACTAAAATCGCAATATGTTCGAATCCATATACTTTTATTAGGTTCCTAAATATTTGCTCGGTTTATTAGCAATAATTTATTAACCCTTAATATTTGCGCAGATTATTGCGCGTTTAAAAATAATAATTTTTCCAAAATATTAAAAAGTTATGTTATATCAAAATAGCAAAGTTTTATCCAAATTAGTTCAAGTCAAGAAAAAGAAAATCAAATCAAAAAAAGTTCGCCCACATCTGCCAAAACTGTCCCACTTGGAGCAAGACAAGAAAATCTAACAAAAAGTAAATTAAAATCAGAAGTGACGAATGACCCAGAAATGAGAAAGAAAAAAGCAGATTTATTCGAAGAAACTGATTCAAAACAAGACGAAATACTACGAAATGGTTAATATATTAAAAAAAAATTTCTTAAAAAATTGGACCATTGAGCAGCAACAAGGCGTCGCGACGTTCCGTTCCTAAGGCGTCTATAAGGACAAAATAAAGAAATTTGGCCAAAACCTGCGCTTTTTATTTAAGCGAGTCTCTATACGGAATATATGAACGAAAACGGACAAAATTCGAAAATTTTATTGTGAAGTGCACAAAAAAGGTCTTCATTGTTTTCCAGTCAGGTCGATTTTTTTAATGGGCCACCTAAGGGGTATTTGTTTTAGGAGAACTAGACATGATACATGTATGAACAAACAGTTGTTTGCATATGAATCCTGACGCATGGGAAACCTTTTCTTGACCCCAAATTGGCCAATCGTCTTTTTTGTCTTTACTATATATTGCCTTGGTATTTTCCCAAGGTTTCACATGCAAAAAAACAATTGCCGCTATCTTGTGTAGTTCTTCCAGTCGAAATCCCAGTGACCTAATTAAAAAAAGCGACCTCAAAGATAGCATCTTTTAACCCACATACTCATTTTGGTAATATTACCAGCTGGACTCTTGCGAGCTTAGTTTTATATAGTTAACATCATCGAATTAACTTGAAATTTGAAATGCTTTTAAGTTAAGTTTTTCCCAATTCTTGATTTTTTGGTGCTTTAAGGGGGTATGCGACTCTGATTTGACATTTTCTAGGTGAAATATACTGAAAACTAACAGTTCATGAGAAAAACCGAAAATGCTAATTTGTAGATCTATCCTTGATCTTGCGAAAAAATACATCACAAATTATTTTTGACCATTACACCAATAGGTACAGTATCGTAACAAGGTGACCTTTTCCAAACTGCAAAAACTATCTCCTCCCAGACGGTATATCAAATTTTCACAGATCACGTAACGGGAGTATGCCAATCTTTTCTTCGAGAGCTTTTTTTGATCCGGCGACTGAACAATTCTAGAACGCCAAATAACCGACGATTTTTCGCAATTTCAGACTTCAAAATCTATCTCCTCCGAGGATATATTTGCAAAATGGCTCAAATTTTTATCAAGTATTCCTTAGAACAATTGTAAAAGTCTCTCGAGCGCTTTTTTGCAATTTCGAGCTAGAACTCGAAATATGATTTTTTTGGTCATTTTCTGAAAAATTTCCGAAAAAAAAAGTGCTTCNGAAAAAAATGCGAAAATTTCGAAAAAAAAATTTGATGATTGGGTTCTCAGTACACTTAATTATCACCCCGTATCAATTTCAAGCATGTTTAATGCCTCTAAGGCCTTTAATTAATCAGAGTCGCATACCCCCTTAAGGACCAAATGGCAAATTTTTAATAAATCACTTGTTTTCGAAAAAGTTGTTCTAGTCAAAATTATAGAAAAAGTCTTTAATATCGGTTAAGCCAAGCGTTTTAATATTAATATATCTTAATTCATATCCTATAGTAATTTCTATGTATTGCAATACTGGTAAACCTTTATATGTTTCTAGAGAATATTTGGTTTTTTATGTTTTAGCTCGAGAAGCGTCTTCATCACAAAGTCCAAATGTTTCGAGAAAGATGACGCCAGCTAAAAGTAGCAAGAAAGATCCCAAGAAAAAACATCTTCAAATTTTAACACCTACGCCTGGAATCGAAAGAAAACGGTTTATAACTCAAACAAATAAAATACAAGAAAATTCCATACCTCAGCTAAATAAAGATGTAAGTTATTAAATTGACAGTCCAAATTTCTAAAAATCACTTTGAAGTTTGTCCAAGCAGGCAAAACATTTATGCTTAAGCATTTTTTTGAAAATTCGAAAAATCATGGAAATCGCGCTTGGAAAGAATTCACAATACAGCATAACTTATGCTGCATAAGTTATACTTAGGGTTCGGACCGGGGGGCAGTTGTATAACTAGGGTTAGGCCACTTGGAATTTTTCGATTTTCAAGTTTTATGTACCAATAAATCGTTTTTTCTAATACGTTATCGACCCTAACTAAGAAGAATTTGACCTTTCAAAATTTCTCAGACCACCTAGGTGGCGAAATCTTGATTTAAAAATTCAAAAAGTGTCAAAATATCGGGGAAGTGTGCCACCAACGGGCGCCAACAATATAAAACTTTTAGGACAGATTTTAACCATTATTTAAAGAAATTTTACTTTTAACAATTAGGTGGCGCCGAATCATTTTTTAATGGTCATTTTCGTTTTCTCTGGGGTCGATTTACCCTTGGCCAGAAGTTTCGAAAATTTTGAAGCAACTTTGTAAAATTGAAATCCCCAGTAGCCTGACCCTAAGTATAACTATACAGAAGAGTGCGTTTTGTCCCGATTGTATTTCTTAATTGGGTCCTTATAACGTTCAAACTGCAGAAAAAACGCGCCCTTATAACGCAGCTGGCAAACTTCTGAAGAAAAGTTCATTCTAAGGTAGCTTCTTTTTTAGGCCACCCCACCCTTTGTCCACATGCCATTTTTTAACAAAGCAAGATATTCCCTAAGGTAACATTTTTTTTAGAACACCCGGCTGAGGTTTTTACACTCTAACTTTGGAACGGAACAAGATATTCACAAACGGATTTTTGCATCCAACAGACAATTAAAAACTCCAAGACCAGAATTTTTTTATTTTTTGACGGATGTCCGGTTTACCGGTAATTGACCGGTAAAGGTCTAAAAAGACGATTCTNAAACATTAAATCCCCTTTTATCGGCCTTCGGCCGATTCGGGGCTCATTTTTCATCAAATTTTAAACATTAAATCCTTTTTTATCGGCCTTCGGCCGATTTGGGGCTCATTTTCAACAAATTTAAAACATAAAATCCCCTTTTATCGGCCTTCGGCAGATTTGGGGCCCTTTTTATATGCTATTTGAAAAATCATATGACATGGTTTTGTTATTTTCGGTCAAAATTAATTGAAAATATTTTGAAAATTTTCCTCATTTCTTGTTCAAAAATTTTCGAACTAATTTTTCTGGAATCACCAGCTGAAAATATTGAGAATGCCACTTTTTACTATATTCAAATATTCAGTTATTGAGATAAATATACTGGAGCTTACCATGAGGTTTACTTAACCAAACGAAAACTTCAATTTTTTGAGAATTTTCGGATTTTTTTCTAAGTATTTTACTACGACTGGAAAAAAATTTGATATGATATGATGATGATGATATGACCCTTCTAAGGGGGTCAAATAACAGTTTGTTCATATGTTAAGCCAGAACACCTGTTGACCTGAAAATATACTTACCGGGGTAGTTTTTCAAGAGAAAATGTTTGGCAAACTTTTTTTTTGCCATATGACACCTCTAAAGGGGTCAAATTACAGATTTTCTGTTTTTTTCTAGAAAGTTTTTGGGGTGTCAAATTACAGAAAAAAGTTTGCCAAAAAATTTATGACGAAAAGTTGTACCAGATGCCAAAATATCGAATTTAAGCTATGGGCAGTTTTCTCGGAATCGTCATTTTAAATTTTCACTGGTCGATTTCCGGTATTACCAGACTTCCGGTAAAAAATTCAAAAATTTTGGTCGCTCAGTTTTTTCTTTGCTGTTGGATGCAGAAATACGTTTGAGAATATCTTGCTTTGTTAAAAAATGGCATGGGGACAAAGGGTGGGGTGACCTAAAAAAAATCTACCTAAGGGTACATCCCACTTACACGCACAAAATTACCTAATTGCGTTATAAGGACGCACTTTTTCGGTAGTTTCCCAGGTTAGTTATAGAGAAGCAAATAGGAAATCGGATCCTCTTTCAAAGCGCATACGCGGAAAAACGTATGACAATATTTTATTCAATAGATTGAGTTTAAAAAGCCTTCGACATCAAAAGTACCAATAAAACGAAATAGTGGATCAAGGCCACTTCCTGATAAAATAACATCTCATAAGAAAAATCGTCTAAATTCAAGATTTTCAAAAAGCTTAAAACTTGATAAATCATTTCCATGCAACGATCACCCTTGGGGAAACGATTGGAGAACCGAAGATAAAAATTCCCAAAATGATTTTGCAAGAGAACCAGTTATAGATGAAAAATTACTAGAACAACAATTTAATGGTAAGCTTATTACATTTGTAAATACCCCATAATATAATTTTGTAATTTGACCCCAACTGGTGTTATATTACGATATTTAACCCCAGATATTTCCGGAACATTGCCTCAAAAAGTACAGTATGTGTTTTTTTATCTCCGAAAATGGCAACTTGCTGTGAAACCAATTGTCGCCAATAAAATATGGTAACTAGGTGGATTATATTTTGATAGCCGAGTTTTCGTGGATAGCGAGGGTTTCAAAAAATAATGGGCCCAGTTGCCATTTTTAATTGGCTTCACATCAAGTTGCCATTTCCGGAGTAAAAAACACATACTGTACATATCATGACTTCTTATACTCCGTGAATGTTCTCAACTTTATTATAGTCATAACGGGGTCTCTTACTATAATCTTTCTTCTGGTATGTAATAGAGTCATTCACGGAAGATAAAAAGTCATGGTTAACAAAAGTCATATAACATGACCCAGTGGGATCATTTTGTATTTTGACCCCAGATGATATCCCCTGAACACTTCAAAACAAATGGCTCAAAAATATATTTCCCATGACTTTTTATCCTCCGTGGATCATTTTGTAATTTGTCCCAAACTGGTGTCATATTACAAAATTTGACGGCGTCCTGCTAAAGGAACTCTGATGTATAAGATAATCAATTTTATTAGATTCAATGAGTGTAAACTGCAAAATATCAGATTTCGATCGAGTGCGACTTTTACCAGTAAAACCTATAATGCTCAAAGGAGCTTCTCCAGAAGAAAAAGAAAATTTTACAAAAAATCTCGAAAAAAAGAAGCAGGATAACGAACTCATGAGTCTCCAAAACTTTAAAGATAAAAATATAAAACCAGATTGGAAAATGAATAAATACGAGAAAGCAAGAAGACCATTAGTCAAGAGATTTAATAATTTTTATTGAAAATTCATATTAAGGGAGTGGGCGTCGATAATTGGGCTCTTTTTTACACATTTTCAAGTGAAGTTTCTGAGAAACCTGGCTGCAGAAATAATTTTTTTTTAAATACGTAGTAAAACTCTTAAGGGGGTGGTTGTCGCATTTTAAGGCAAAAAACGAAGTTTTCAATGGCCAAGTGACGCAAAAGTACAAATCGTTTGAACTAAAATCTTGCATCCTAAAAAATATCGAAAGTGACAGATGGCTCGTCCAATCAGAAACGTACTTACAAAACTGACGGAATTATTTTTTCAAAATGTATCTCCTCCTTGGTTTTTCAAGGTTCACATTCGAAATTTAAATGTATGTGCAGCTGAATAGTCCGTGCATATCAGTATTGAGAGTTTTGTCCAATTTCCTTGGATTTGGCTTGAGAATCATCAAAAAACAGTATTTTGACCCTATTTTAGGGGTCTCAATCAAAATGTATCTCTTCCCTGGATTTGAAAGTTACACATTCGAAACTTATATGAATGTGCAGCTGGATAGTCCGTGCAGATCAGTATTGAGATTTTTGTCCAAATTTTTTTCTCAGTTTTTTATAAATCGTGTTTTTATTTCCCAAAAATTGATAAATGTCAACTTATTTCATACAAAATATTTTTGAGACCCTCAAAAAGTGCTTTCCAGACCATGTCTGCAGATAAAAAGACTGCCCCTATACTCGCAGTCGTCTATATTTTCAGAAAAATAAAACTACTGTCGAATTTGTCTAAGCGGACGTTTTAGTGTCTTTTTGCGTTTTTTGGGCGAAAACCTACGCATTTTTTCAAATTTCAAAACTTATTTACGTCTAAGCGGACGTTTTTGAAATTTTCAAAAACGTCCGCTTAGACAAATATGACAGTAAAATAAAATTGGGGAAATTTGTTTCTAGAGCCTCATTTTGCAACGACCAAATTTTTCAACCTACGCTCAGAAAATGATTTTTAGTAGGCGTCCCTAAAAGTACTAAAAAGCCTACTCCTTATTCATTTTTCATCATTTTTTCTTGTTATTTGCAATTCAACTTCCAAATATGAATGCGCATCTCCAAGCGTAGCCCTTTTTCAAAAATGTTGCCCCTAGTGGTCAAAACAGCTTATTTGGGAGCCTCACGCAAAAGCCTACTCCTCCTTGAAAATATATAGAAAATTTTCAATTTGTGCATCAAATTCACCGCAAAGCCTTGATTAAGGTCAGAGCGTAGCCCTTGTTCCGATTTTTTTCTCCAAAGACTCAGGATAGACTTGTGAATTTCTTGTTTTTGTTGAAATTCTGAGCTATAAATTTTCTAAAACCTACTTTATTTAAAAAAAATTCAGAAAAAATCCGGGGAGTTAGAAAACTCAGTGACAAATTCTCTACAAAATAGGGCAATCAAAAAAGTTATCTGAGAAATAACAATTATCGTCACCCTTAATTTAACCTCTAATTTCAACCCCCCTAAAACCGAATTTTCTTTGAAAAAATCTCAAAACCAAAAAAAAACTTATAAGGGAAAAAACTTGGCAAAAATTTTCTACAAAAAAAGTGTATCAAAAAAAATTATACGTGAAGCTGAGATATCGACGGAGGGAGTGGGTGTCGCAAATTTGAGCCTCTTCCCCAAGGTCATTTCCGCCAAACTAGCAAAGTGTATTCCAAAAATCATTTGTAAACTAAACAGAACAACCTTCGCGGTAATTTTGAACTTAACAGCTAATCTGATACAATCCCACCTACCCGTCACCTACCGCTTTTTAAAAAAAGCCTCTTAAAAAGGACACGCAGTTCTACTACTCCTTTCAATTTTCATCATTTTTTTTATTTTTTGTGTCAGGCTCCAAAGAGCCTCACACATTATGCATTATGGTCTGTTTACTCGAATTTGCTGTTTTGCGGCCCAAAAAACGAAAACAAAATTATTGATTTATTTTAAGGATTAAATGAAAGTTGCGATCTATTTGTTTCTTTTGACGTACCGAGTTTAAATTGCACAAATTTAAAAGTGTTGTGAATTTACGGAAAAAAATATTTTGAACATTTTTTCTGCGTTCTTAATTTTGTCAAAAATTTAGGCTCAATATGGAAAAGTTGACATGGGCCCCAAGAGCACGCCGAAGCAAGAATTTCAAAAAAAAAACTCTTTAGTTTATGTTCAAACAATCTTGTGCTTTCAGATGCAGTAGATAAAAACTGATCTCTTCAAAGTGGTGAAGGAGATGCTTTGCCTGAGCCTCTCAACTACCATTATTAAACATTTGCTAAAAACGAAAATTGATATGCCCAAAGAGACGCCGAAGCAAAATTTCGAAAAAACTCTCTAGTTTATTGCTGAACAATCTTGGTGCAGGTATGAGTCGAAACTATATCTCTCAAACTGTGAGGAAATAGCTTTTGCCTGAGGCTCCAAACTGTATCATTTCGCAAATTTTAATTTTAGTTTTTTGCGTTTTGTTCCGCCGAAAGCAAAATTTTAAAAAACAAAATCAATTTTGCACGATTTGCTTAGGCTTTCCGGAGCCCCACACAAAAAAAAATAAAATATAAAAATTGAAGGAGTAGGTACGCGAACTGCGGGTCTTTTTAAGAGGCTTTTTAAAACGTGGGAGATTGTATCACATTACATGTTTAAGTTTCAAAAATTAACCGCGAAGTTGGTTCTGTTAAGTTACAATATGTTTTTGGAATATTCACCTTGCTAGTTGACGGAAAGACCATTGCGAAAGAGCGTCAAAATTTCGACACCCACTCTCGTAAGGGGGGCTTTAAATACGAATATCTTAAATCTATTTTTTTTTAATTTCGTTTTAGCGCACGGTGACTTGGATATGTTAAAATTACCAGTGTTGGATTGAGATAAATTTTTTAAGCTTTAATTTGTACATGGGTGAGTTCCTTTAAAAAAACATAGCCGAAGAGCTAAAGTGGGACGAACTTTTTTCTGCGATTTTTGTAGGACGCCGATTTATTCATTTATTAAATCTCTCAATAGTTTATCCTCCAATGCTCCCAAAAGTTAATTCCAATCGCCAATTTTCTGACATCTCTCCTCAAAAGCTACGATTCCTTCAACTTGCAAATTTTTTAGAAAGGTATGGTTTTGTAGATGGCTCGAATTTGTGAAAACGATTTTTCTGAGATTTTGATTCATAAATTCTGAGTAATTCAGGATTTTCACCATTAATTTTTGGTATTATTTTTTTGACAAACCGATAATTTTCGGTAAATTATCTGTTAAAACAGCAACGAAAAACCCGGCTCTTCAGCTAGACTCATCATTTAACTTTTCAAGCTACCTCAAGTTGAAGATCTTGGTTTTTTAATGCTTTTCAACCGGTCATTTACCGAAAATTATCGGTTTCTGTCAAAAATATCAAAAACGAGCATTTGGAGGCATCTAAAAAACCGGTCAAAGCTCGAATCAGAATCGCAGCGTGATTGATGATAAGAAAAGTCGGAAACATTTTACCAAAATTTTATTTAATATACCTTGCTGGGATATTGCTCCGAGTGATAAAGAAGATGTACGAAATGTGTTAGGGTCAATTGACCTTTATTGTCAAAAGCTTGAGAAAGGAATTCCAAAGTATTTTGATGAAATAAGAAAAAAACAATTTAATAAGCAACCAGGAGAAAATATACAGGAAAAGGTTTTTTAATTAAAAGTGTGAAGTTTTACTGTGGTTTGTTTCTATAAGGACAGCCTGTTTAAGAACAATGTGGCTAAAACCTACCCTTTTTATTTAGGCATTTCCCTCTATAAGGACAAAATAGACAAGAATATATCGATTATGATGCCCGAGTAACATAAATATCTTATTTGCCTGTTAAAATAATAGGGAATAAGATATTTATGTTACCCGGGCATCATAATGGATATGAAAGTAAATTTTCCATTTATCTTTAGATAATTTTATTGACATAATCCTAATATTGTAGCGTGTATAAATATTTAGATTTGTTTTTGAGCTATTTATCTGGAACTGACGGCTGATGATTTGGCCTGCATTCTAAGCTCTTTAGCGCCATTCTTCGATTTTAGAGCATCAGTGACGAAGTTTTATTAATTGGGCAAAAATCCACGTTTATCATGCACAAAACGGCCAATATTAGCTGGTCCTTATAGACACATTTGACAGTATTATTATCGTGCGATACAATTAAATTTAAACCGGAAATAGTGCATCTGGAAATTTGAAGGAATAAAGCACTTTGTTCAAGTATTAGAATCTGCTATTCATTTATTACAAAATCGCTTAACTTCTAGATTAGAATTTTTGAATGGACCTTATAATTGTGGTGTTATCTGCAGGCTAGCTAAAAACCTTAGTCCTCGTCTTCTTAGACCATTTCTATCTCAAAAAGGATCGGATATTTTTGAAAAATTGTCTTTAAGTGTAAAACACAAATTTGAATTATTATTTTATATATTATTATCAGCTCTCCCCGATATTTAAATTTTGATGACTACAGTGGTCACCTACTAGTAGATAATGCGCCCTCTCAGATATGGCCAAAAAGGGGGCATTATCTAGTCAGGGCGCAAAAGCTGATCATAGACTAGGGGGCGCAAAAGCTAATAACAGGCTAAATGGGAGTAAAGTCAGACTTGAACAGACTTTTATACAAATTATAGAATAGACTATT
>SCLH01002044.1:0-11590 GCA_004367855.1 Oikopleura vanhoeffeni | reverse complement strand
AAGTTTTTGGGATATCAGCTCTGCTAGTTTATCCAAAAATAGCTTCGTAAACTGTCAAAATCAGCGACACCCACACCCTTAAATCACCTAAAAGATTCGGCTCATACAACTCTGGTAAAAGTGTTATAACTTATAAACTATTGGCGATTTATGTTCACAGGAAGCGTAAAGGAGCAAACTCATTTCGACTCTTTCCCGCCTTGTATGAAATTTAATTCTTTATGGTTAATATAAAGTAGAAACGACAAATTTATTTTGCTAAACATTTTTTTAATTATGTTCAAATTGTAGCCATCGAAAAAATATTACTATCAGTACAAACACATTTATAAAAATTGTCACCTATTGCTTGAAAATAAAACATTTTTGAAATTGCCTATCACTAACCTTGAAAATTTTATTTTTTCGGAAAAATTTTTAAGGTTAATGATTTATTAAGCAATTCAAGCCCGTTTTTTTATTTTTAAGCAATAGCTGACAATTTTTAAAATACATGTTTGCTCTTATAGTAATATTTTTTCGATGGCTACAATTAAAACATAACTAAAACAGTGTTCAGCCAAAAATTTTTGCCGTTCTTACCTTAAGCTTAATAATTCATCATGAGAAAGTTGACTTTGCCGAATCTTATGGTGGTTTAAAAGCCATTGTATGTCATTATAAATGCTAGAGAGAATATCTACTGTATTTTATTAGTAAAAAAAAATTCGCTGGACAAAATAAGGGTAAACTATTTGGCTTAAAATTGAAAGTATAACTTTAGTATAATTAATTGTGCCGAAAAAGTGATTATATTGAAGATGCGTTGTTCTCGCACTCAAGGAAACAAAAGTAGTGACGAATTATATCTTCAAATTTTAAATCATAGTATTTTGAACGACAGTTCCCCCTCCAAAAATTTAATTTTTACAAAGTTTCAAATTTTCTATTTATCTTTAGGTAATAACAGCGAACAGAAATAAAGTTGACACAAAATAATTTGCCAAAACGAGCTGTCAGAAATTTTGTCAAATAACTTTTTGTGAACTTTTCGACTTCAAATTATTTCTGTTCGCTCTGATTACCTGAAAATTTAAAACTTTGTGAAAATTTTGATTAAATTAGCAAATATATATATTGTGCCTCGAAATCACCCTAAAATTTAAACATTTATTTTGTTTAGAATGGGTCGAACTTCACAAAATTTAAAGGCTAGAAAATCGTGTGGGACAGGACGGCAAAAATTCCAGGAGCAGAACAAAATCCGAAGCAAAATTATAAAGAAAAAAGCTATGAAAGTGAACATAGTTCCCAGAGAGATCGTTTTTCCAACAGATGAGTCGTCCGATGCGTCCGATAATTCAATCGATAGTTTACCAGAAACAAACTGGCAAAAATCCGAAATATTTGATTTAAAAAGTAATTACTGATATGTTTTAAGGGGGTAGCAGCGATGTGGCAGACTGGATGGCGTCAATTTAACTTTTACCGAAAAAATAATTAGTTGGTTTATTTTTCTGTGCTTATTATCGTTAGCTGAAACCAGAATAAATGTGTAATCACTCATTACAAATTATTTTTATCTATTTACACCCTTGGAAGCCTCAGCACCCCTTAGTGGTGCTGAAAAATTTTGAATCCGCTGAAATCGCAACTGAAACAAAGTCCGCTGGAAAATTTTTTGGTCAAACCAACATAGAGTTTGCCCACAGGACTTCAAACTGGCAGTTAAAATTTTTAGGACTTCTCGTTCAAACAATTATTTTATCTACTTTTTTAGAAGAATTTCTCTCAAAAAACATCTAAAATGCGTGCTGATCAAATCAGTTAAACGTAGATAACATCTGAGGATGAGTTTTTAGACAAAGTCTTTTGAGTATCTTTCCAAAACAAAAAAAAATTTCCACCCACTCGACTCTTTTTATTTTTTCGTGAGTGATTTTTCAAATTTTTGAGAAAAACTTCGGAAAAAAATATCTTCCGATTTTTTTGAAAGTCGGTTTGAAGCTACGGCACACTGATCACGAAAGTTGGCTACGTCGAGAATAATATTTCGAAGTCTTAAGGCGGTTAAATATAACCAAAACGTTGTTTTTAACTAACCTTTTTTTTGATCAACTCGCGCTGCTAATCGTCTATTTATGAGAAACACCACGGAAGACACGATTGAAAAATCAAAAAAAAAATTGTGAAAGCCAAGGTCCTAAATGACGTGCAATATTGAAAAAAAAGTTTTTGAAAAATATTACCTGTTTCAACGAAGAAGTAGGTGATCAAAGCCTCAATCTTTGCCAGCTTAGTTTCGGCCGACTTAGATAAAAATTTCATAAATCTAATTGACTTACCTCGCAAGTGGACTAATCCTTACAAACTTAAGACTCATTCACAGGCTTTTAATACAAAACTGTACGTTAATCCGTAATGAAAGGCTCAAAGTCGCCCCACTAGTGGTGCAGGAGCCTCTGCCGAATAAAACAATTTGGAGCTTCCACGTGTTAAGGAAACGATTTGAGTTCGAACTTTTTAGTTTTGACATTCGTAAAATTTTCAAAACAAAATCAAAGCATTATACAACACTTTTACCGCGCATTTTTTTGTCACAAATTTTTGTGCGGATTTTTTTTTGAAATTTGTGACACTAAAAACCGAACAAAAAATAGCCCACAACTTTTTCATGCATGCTAAATAGTTTCTACCTGCTGTTTGAAAAAATCATAAAAATGTTTTATTTGTCCATTTTTTGTCGATTTTTTAAGAAATATTATGAAACAATTTTCCGCCAATCACGTTCCAAACTTTTTCAATAATAAAGTGGTTTTTTGAATTCTCCTTTAACACAGGCCGACATCACTTTGCAATTTTCTGGTATCTATGGTTTCCGTATTTTTCAACCGTGCACAGACTCAAGCGAATACTCGTCTCGAACTACTGATGAAATTTAGCAACAACTTGCTTGTGACAACCGGTTTGTGCCATTTGGCACGCAATTTAACAAATTTCAATGAAACTTTCCGGGTGTAATAGGGCCGTGTTTTTTTTTGAAGGCCAGGAAATTTTTAATATTTAAAACGCAATTGAAGGTCAATTTTGGTATTACCTCAACAAACAGCTGTTTTTTCTCTATTTTTCATGAAAAAAAACTATTCATATTAAGGAAATTTTTTCATGACTTCACCCACCTAACTTACGCATTACCACCCGAACAAATGTCTGCAGTTTTATAAATATTGTCTTCACAAAACAAATTCTTCCATTGGGTTACAACCCATTAAAGTGGCCTCGGTGCATTTTAAAAATTTGCACTTTTCCATTTTTTTTGTCTTGATGGGAACTTTTTGCCACTTCAAAATTTTCGGACTAAAAACTTTTTCGAACACAAGTTGGCCACTTTCAGCTTTACTACCTTTGTATAATCTGACATTTCTTTCAGACTTGATTATTTTACTTTATACAACTCGCCTTTTGAAAAAAACACTCAACAACGCGCGTTTGCTATCGAAGGTGTCCTAACAATTACAGCAAAATTAATTTTTTTTTTATCAATTACGGAGCCCCTAAAAACGACCTGTCGACCACTGAAAATTACTGTATTTTTATTTCACTACGTTTTATAACGTCCAAATCGAAAAATTTACAACATTTTGGAGAAAAAAGAACGAAAAACAACTGAAATTTTGGCACATCGACAGCAAATATTTTTTCCTCATGAGTTTTAATTTATTAAATTTTGAATGGTCGACAGGTGCGGCTTAACCAACTCAACGCAAGTCTGCGGTGAATAAATGTTTTTTATTTCTAGTTTACAAGACGGCTTAACTAGATTTCGCGCAAACCCGTATTTTCATTCAAAAAAGTATGATTCAGAGTAAAACAAGAGCGAAGAAACAAACGAAAGCATATTAAATATAGTGAAAGTAGCCATTCCACATATTTTCAAGCTACAGGATTCCATAAAAATAACGTTTAAAAAAATTTTGACAAGAAATGAGAAAATTTTCAAATATTTCTAATTACTTTTGAACTAAAAATCACTTTACCATGTCAAGGTTTTTCAAAGAGCAAACAAATAACTGGTCACCTAGTCCGAAAAGTTAAAAGTAGCCATTTTGTAGAGTTAATTTTTCGTTGAATTTAGAAACACAAACTATCGAACGAAAAATGTTCGAACGAAAATATTAGGTGTCGCATATGTCTTGTCATTATTGGTTAGAACTTTTTCTATCGGAAAAGTCTCTATAACTTTTCTCGAATCACGAGAAGAGATGAAAAATTTAAACTCAAAATTTTCTAAAAACACCAGACAATGCAAAAATTCGCTAGTTACAAAAGTTGCCCTGGATTACTGAATCATCACTTGAACTGTATATTGACGAACGAACTATATCAAATCCAGTGAACAAGTTTTTCATCAAACGAGCCCATATTGTATCTGTCAACTGCACCGAGGCCTTAAGTTGGAAAAGAGTTCCAAATGAACAGTGGTTTTGGATACTTTTTACAGATACTACGTTCGGTTGAGAAAATTAAAAATATAACACGTTTTTGCACAAGAATGAACACTTTGTGTGTTCTAAATTATTTGGTGTCAATTACATTTTTGGGAAAATTATTTAGCAGAATTTGGACATCGCCTTAAAATTACCCTTTCATTTGACTATGGCAGCATGACCCTGTACTGCTGAGCCATTCTGTACACTTTGACCCCAAATAATACTGGTCAAGACCTTGTTTTGGTTAATTGTGGGGTACTATTACACTCTTGACAAACTTAAATTTACGCAGATTTGCAATCGCCTTTAAAATTATCTTTCATATGATATGGTGAAAAAAATATGACCTCAAAATAGCTCATTTTGTAAATTTTGACCCCAACAATTCCGACCCCGGATATTCGCCTGTAACAATTTCAAGTCTGCCTCCAAGAAAAATCTAATTCTTACTATACTTAGTTTCCAGAAAACCGATAATTCTTTGTAAACCCCGTTATTACCGGTAAACATGTACCGGCACAGCCTTGAAGAAACGTTTGAGTAATACACTCATTAGCTTTCGAATGAGCTATCATACAAACTTCATCCCATGCCTAGTTTTTGAATCTATTCAATGCAACAACTTTATACATAACTAAAAAAAAAAACGAACGTTCAATATTTTGGCATTATAAATTTTTTCTCTTTGTATTTTCGAAATTGCACTGAAAAAATAGGAACAACTCACGATTTTTCTCTAGCAAAATGTTTTTTGTGAAGACAGTTTCAAGTTTGATACTTCTTAAAGAATATTTGAAATTTATCAAAAACATCGATGTTTTCCTGAATTTAAAAAGTTACTTTTACGGTGAAACTCGAAAGTTGAAAAATCGTTGGTGGCTGCGGTTTCGTGATATATCCTTAGTTTGGACGGGCGAACATGGTAACTCAAAAATAGCCCTTCAAAATACTGCCTTTAACCAAAAACTACTGCTGACGCACTTTTGCAACATGATTCCGACAACTGTTATGACTCTGTATAATCCAAACCCGACATGCATTGCCAACAATTGCTGTACCTATTATCGTGTTGGTCATAAAGAACAAAAACGGCCGACAATTAGGCCAAAACCTAACGTTATTTAAAAATTTTGGAACAAAACAATTTTTACGCGCATGTTATATTTTATCGGACTGATAAACTGACAAAACCAACATTCCTTATAGACACAAACATGACACGTATTTTTTTCTGGCAAAAACTGAACGACAAAATGAACGAACATTAATTAATTTAGGACACCGGACATATTATACAAGCACTTTTTTTAAGTGATGAAAACAAAGAATTGCCTCAATATGATATTCCTAATTATCTGGTTTACTACTTATACCGACCTCAAAACTATGACTTTCTTTTTGACGCCTTTTATCCCCAAACTTATTTTCCTGCAGTTCACAAAAAGTTTTTTTTTCATTTACGGTCGCTTATTTTTAGGTGGCCCACTTGTTATTTCGACTGGGAGAACTAGAACAAGATAGCGACAAACTGTTTTTGGCAATGTAAAAACAATTGGAAAAAAATATACGGTAGAAAAATCAGTCATCGATATGCCTAAAATTACCCGAAACAAACGTTTTTGCGAAATACCGGTGCACCGGTACCTCACCGGAAAAAATACAAAATTTTCAAACCAACTACAAATTTCCGGTTTACCGATTCAGATGCACAAAAACACGTTTGTTGCTACATTCTAGTCTGGTTTCTCTCAGAACACGATACCCCTTAAACCCACCTGCAAAGAGAGTGTCCTACCCCCCACCTGCACGAGAGTGTTTCACGAATACACCACATAGTTAGATTTTCCCATGATTAAATATCGACCTAATAGAAATAAACGGGTGGGTTGTTCCGATTTCTTGAAGGTTAATAACTATAAAGGAAACATTGGAAAAAAAATTACGAAAACACAAATTTGGTCACTCACGTGATCAAAGAAATATAGCGGATTTTCTCAACATATAGGCGAAATTGGATTTTTTCACACCAGGTGGCGCCGAGTGTCAAATTACATACATGGCCAAAGTTTTTCCCCGCTCCAAACATCACTTTAGTAAAGTATATTTGTAGACTCATTACTTGTTTCAGTACTGTTTTAACTGCATTAACACAAAAATTGCATCCAAAATAATGCATTTCGGTCTGATGAGAACAATTTCTACGAACCTCACCAAAAATTCTGAAATTAAAAAATAAGGGGAACTATCGGGGTCTGTTCCGGATCTTCCCGGCCAAAATAACACTTCCCAACAAAATTTGGTCTACAATGTATGTGTTTTTCTGAACAACACGCTCGTGCAGGTGGGAGTTTAAGTGGGCCTACCTACAAAAAAGCGACCTTAGCTTGTTTTTCACGCTCAGGCCAAAACAGAGGATATTGAATAAAAAAACAGCTCACTTTCAAAACTACACCTTACGGACCACTAAGTTATGGTTAATTATTCATCAATACTCTGCCACTTATCGCATTACACTTTCTTCACTAAAAAAACAATTATTCATACGTTACTGTTAACCTTCCTTGATGAACTACAATATAAAGGTTGTATGACCATCATCCAAAAGCGTCAACTTACTCTGCGCAGGAGATACTAATTGCAATTCCGTTCACATGGTCATTTTACTCAATCCCATACACTAGCGTGTCCACCCCATTAATTTCGACATACTAGAACATAATGGGTGGATTGGTCCGAAACTTTCTTGGGGGTGAAAAATATTTGCACAACATGGAAAAAAACTTTGGTAGTCACACGTGATAAAATACCTAGCGATTTTTCGGCCTACATTCCGACATACTAAAACTTCCCGAATTTTTCGTGTTTAAATCCCGTATGAGTCATACGGTATGAGATACACGGAACGGCTTTTTAGCATTTCAACTGAAAACTAAAACAACGCTAACCCCTCCAACAAGCATATAAAAAACAAGTTCCGCACGAGGCATACATAGCCTTTCAGGACGGCTATAACTTTGAGCGTTGTTTACAGAAACTCTTATACAGATAAACCTTCACTTTTTCCTTTACTGATCCAAGTTGAAGAGTTAAATTTTCATATTCCTACGAAAATTATGTTTTACTTCTAGAAAAAAACGTTTGAAAAGCAAGGTTAATTAACACACGTGATACTACCTCTTCGTAAGGCTCACTGGCATGCATGTTTATCTTACATAACCTGCGCCAGTGGCTCATGTTTAATCAACTACTTTTGGTTTGATTGACTATATCTGTTGGAAATCAAAAACATATTTTTAACATAAAGTTCAGTAACTATTACATGAAAAAATACGTTTTTCGGGCAAAAAATTGTTAGTTTTCCTCGATTTAATGAAATTATTTGGATATTATTACACATATTAAGGCAAAAAGTAATTACGAGTACGCACTCTGGCATGATTTCACAAAATGATATATTGTTTTCAATACCAATACAAAATAACGATATTTTAAAATTTCACTCCTAAAAAACATACTTTTTTGCCCGCAGATATGTCCAGACGGCTAATTTTATTGAACATTGTTACTCAAAACACTTTCCTACAAAAACTGGCTTATTTGAAATTTCAATTCCAAATTTGGATCAAAAAGTTTTTTTCGGAGTAAAACTTAGGCGACACAAATCGCCCTTTCAATCAACTCGTCCATAAAATTTGAACTCAGTATCGAACAAAATTTTACGGACAATATTTTTAAGGATACACCCACTGTTTGAAATCAAACATGAATCAGAAGGAGAAAGTTTCGCGACCATTTTTTCCATCATTTTGCTGATTTTAAGTGTTTCACCCTTTCACAAAGGCTATATGCCTCGGAGGGTTAAGGGAGTGGGTGTCGCTGATTTGAGCCTCTTCCAAGGTCATTTCCCGCCAAAAACTAGCAAAGGTGATATTCCAAAACCATTTGTAACTAACAGAACCAACCTTCGCGGGTAATTTTACAACTAACAGTAAATCTGATACAATCCCACCTACGCTGACACCTACGCTTTTAAAAAGCTTCTAAAACAGACACGCAGTTCGGCCTACTCCTTCATTTTATTATTTTTTATGTGAGGCTCTGGAGAAGCCTAACAAATAATGCAAAATTGCTTTTGTTTTACAATTTTGCTTTCGGCGGGCCAAAAACGAACACAACAAACTTACTTGATTATTTATGATTTTAAATTGAAAGTACGCTAATTTTGTTTTCTTTTGAACGCTTACAGAGTAAAAAAATTGCACCAAAATCCTTAAAACGTGTTTGTATTTACCGGACAACAAAATTACTTTTGAAGCAATTTTTTCCTGGTTTCTAACAATTTTGTCAAACAATTAGGCTCAAAATGAAAACGTTACATGGCCCCCAAGACGACGCTGAATCATAATTTAAAAAAATCTCTAGTTCATTGTTTAAACAAGTCTTGTGCTTTCAGATGCAGTATGAGTCGGACACTGTATCTCTCAAACTGGTGGAGGAGAATAGCTTTTGCCTGAACCTCCCAAACTGACCATTTTAACAACTTTGCTAAACAATGAAAAAGTTGACATGGCCCCAGAGCCCGAACGCAAAATTAAAAAAAAACTCTCTAATGTTCATTGTTACACAACGTCTTGTACTTTCAAAGATACAGTACTGAAGTCGAAACTGTATCTCTCAACACTGGTGAGGTGATAGCTTTTGCCTGACGCCTCCAACACTGACCATTTCAAAACATTTTTGTTTTTTTCGCGTTTTTTGTCCGCTGAAAGCAAAATGTGAAAAACAAAAGCTCTTTTGCCATATTGTAACGGCTTCTCCGGACGCTGACACAAAAAATAATAAAAAATGATGAAAATTGAAGGAGTAGGTACGAAATGCGTGTATTTTAAGAAAGCTTTTTTTAAAGCGTAGGTGGGATTGTATCACGATTACTGGTTAACGTTCAAATTACCGCGAAGGTTGGTTTTTTGTTACGTCACAATGTTTTTGGGATATCACCTTTGCTAATTTGGCGGGAAATACCTTTGGAAGAGGCTCAAAATCAGCGACACCCACACTCCCCTTAAGATGGCTATAACCGTTGTTAATATTGGTCGGGAGTGAATAAATTTGAAATATGCATATGTAAACTTCAAACGATGGGACTCGCTGGTGGAGGAAAACATTTATCTTTTTTAACTCTCGAATGCTCAGAACATTCGTATTTTCAAGCCGATTTTGAATTAAGGAACTTTCCAAAAAATAAAAAATGGGTTTGGATGTTTAAACCTCCTCACACCCCAAAACGAGAACTTCGCCTTCACACCCAAAAGCCTTCTAAAGGCACATACTTTGAGCGCTTATCACGAGACAAACTGGGAAGAGATTATCAATTACTTTATTGTCCAGCTAATTGAGATCAAAGGATAAAATTAAGTGAACAAAACATGTACACATTTTTAATTCGAAGTTGTTAACCAAGATACACTGCGAGAGAAAAAAGAGAAGCTTCACTCACCTTGTATTCCCTTGAAAACCATACCCATTTTTTACAATCGACATATACGTTACAAATTAAGGAGTTTAAATTTAGCTCTGGAAACAAGGCTGGTCTCACAACTTTGAAAATATGCATATCTTGAATCGCTTACAAGACCATAATTCAATATCGCCGCCGCGTCGACAATAATATGCAGTAACAATGTGAAACACATATTGCTAATAGCTGAACAAAACTCAAATCCAGTACGCAACTAATGTTCTACAACTTGACTCGGTTTGTCCTTGGTCGGCTTTTACTTTGGGTACAATTGCCGTTCACATCTTCGACAAAATACATTTTTTTTCATTATTTTGAGTTTCCATAAAACTTCACTTTGTGAAAAATTATTCTTCGGTATAGCGACTGCAAGATAAAATAAACTTATACGTCAAAACGAATCCTCAACATACTTTCCTAAAAACCTGCTTTCCTATACGAATTTTGAATAATAACTTTATCGTTTTCCAACACAATTAACTTTTCCTAAGAATTTTGACGAAAAATCTAAAACAACAGTAGGAAACAACTAACTTTCGAACGGCTCATCGTCTAAATTTCCCACACCAATATTTTTGGAAATAAAAATTGCACAACTCTACTGACATATTTGTATTGTAGGTCTGTGGACGATGTTATTTCTGCGCCGTTTTGGCTCCCGAAATTTTTTTGCCTTTAGAATAGTCACAAAAGTGTGAGGGGGTTTAGCTCTCTAAGCATAGCCTGTCTTGTACGAGAATTTTTTTTCCTTGGTCATTTTAAACTTAGGATTTTTTGTTCTTCCATAAATTTTCCAAAAAAAATTGATTTCGGTCAATTTTTCGAGATTTTTTACAGGTACGTCCCCAACCCGGGTCTGGAGCAGCCGTATGCAACAGCTAAGAAGGCTGATTTTTTGGCCAGTGAATATTAAGCGTTTTTTTTTCCGGTTACCCGTTTTTGGCTGACAGGGTCGGCGACAAATATTTGACCTCAGAATAACCCGTCAAAGTTCAGGGTCATTTCAAGTTCATCAGATAGACCTTGCAGTACACCTCAACAAGAAACCGGACCGACCTTCCGATGAGGTCGTATTGACTATGGGTCAATTATATACCGTAAGGTCTCTTAGAGACCAACACTGGACCTTACACGATTGAACCTTGAGCTGTGAACCAGTTTTTGACCACTCTAGCGACCCTTTTTCAAATAAAATTTTGGTTTTAGATAAAAAATATTTTACTGGTCAAATCATAATCCCAATAATTTTGACATATTAAGATAGCAAGTAACAAGGTACCTATTTTCGATCTAACAACTTTTTACTATAACGTTAACTAGTAAAAATGAAGACACTCAAGTTAATACTGCCAAAAAAGGTTAACCTTCCATCTTTTAATTTTTTTTTTAATTTTCAACAAAAAGTTTCAGAATTTTCACACAAACTAGAAATTCCAGTCGTTCCAGACTTTGGAGAAAGAAAATCGAAAAACCTTCCGTTCAGACCTTAACATCCACGGCTTTGCGGTGACTTTGATGCACAAAATTGAAATTTTCTATAATTTTCAAGGAGGAGTAGGCTTTTGCGTGATGCCCCAATAAGCGTTTTGACCACTAAAGGGAC